>JAUTXW010002740.1:5000-48543 GCA_030620095.1 Kuschelorhynchus macadamiae | reverse complement strand
TGTTGGTTATGTATTCCTTGATTAAGTTACATATTGCTGTTTAGCAAAATCTCCATCTTTTTCACATAATCACGCATAGCCTTCACACTGTGTTCCATTATTGTTTTAAGATACTTCTTATCATGGACATGTATTGTATGACTGATTTAAATTGGGGTTATTACTCAAACTTATATCCCCACTGGTAGTACCCATACCTAGCTTTATTTTAGTTTGCATTGCAGCTGAAATACCTGCAGCGGCTAATTTTTCTTTCCAGGATGCATTCGATGAATTTATTCTGCTTAAAGCGTGTTTAAGTAAAAGTTTATCTGCCGCATTACGATCTGATATGTTTTTATATTGTGAATAAGCAATATCATGATTTTTACATGCTTCATCTAACGGGTTAATTCCTTTATCACCACGTCGTAAACGTTTCTCTAATTTAGTTCCTGGACCACAATAGTTATACCCTGGAAGATGTAATTCAAATGGAAGTTTGTTTATCATTGAGTTTAACAAACCTTCCCCATTAATCGTTCGTTGTTGTTGTTGTTGTTGTCGATCAATCGAATAATACCTCATTTTAAAAGAAGTAAATAAAGACTGAATATAAATAACAGCGTATTATGGCTTTATAATTAGTTTTACATCGGATATTTAACATGGAGGAGAAAATGAAGAAACATATCAAAATTGTGAAACAAAGAACATCTTTAACAGTAAATAATCATGATGTGAAAAAAAACAAAAATATTAAACACAGTATATTATTACCATCTACTGTACGATGCATCATATCGGGACCTTCAAACTGTGGAAAAACCAATATCATGCTAAGCCTTCTTGAACATCCCAATGGATTGAAATTTGAAAATGTCTACGTCTATTCAAAGTCTCTGTATCAACCTAAATATATGTATTTAGAGAAATTATTAAAACCAATAAAAGGAATCGGTTACTATGCATTCGATAATAGTGAACAAATATTATCTCCATCTGACGCTAAAGCAAATTCAATTTTCATATTTGATGACGTCGCGTGTGATAAACAGGATGTTATCAGAGAATATTTTAGTATGGGACGTCACAATAATATAGACTGTTTTTATCTTGTGTCAAACATATGCAAAAATACCCAAACATTTGATAAGAGACAATGCTAACGTCTTAATATTATTTAAACAGGATGACTTAAATTTACATCATGTATACTCTGATCATATTGGTACTGATATGTCATTTGACAGCTTTAAAACCATATGTTCATTCTGCTGGAAAGAACCATTTGGTTTTCTATCTATATTTAAGGATAATAAAATTGATGAAGGTCGATATGGGTTATGTTTTGATAAATATATATATCTGTAGTATCGCTTTTATAAATTATTACATAGTTGAACGTTGAAAGTTCATCATCATTATCATCATGGCTCCTGCTGTTACAAAAATAAAAAGGAAAAAAACTAAAGATCAATCAGTTAAGAAAAAAATAATTTCAAAGAGAAAAGATATAAAGAATAAACTAGATATCTTAAAACATGGACAAATAGCCCACGAGAATGTATTTCAGCCTATAACAAAACATTTGGAGGTGATTGAGAACAAATTGGATCGAAAGAAGCACACTCCTGAAAGTTTGATATCGGAACTTAAAAGAAGGGAACAATTTTCTGATGACGATAACTATGATGATGATGATGATGATGATAAAGATGACGAGGAGAAACTTTTTGGGGACCATAATAGTGAAGGGGAAAATGAGTCAGTGAAATCGGAACCTATACCGTCCACTTCTATCCCATTAGAGTTTAAGGATACTCCTACAGGAAACAAAATCACACATGCATATCAAACTGCACCAAAAATGAAAAGAAAATTATTTTCTTCCACAACAAAATCATCGTCGTCGTCGTCGTCGTCGTCACGGAAACCATATAATCTTAGAAAATTAATAATAAAAAACGTGCAGGATGAAATCGAAGAAGAGGAAATTAGGAAACAAAGGGAATATGAAAAAGCACTAAATCAAACTATAAGAGAAAAATCATTTTCCGATTATTCTGATCAATATCATAGTTTACCTTTAAAGTACATCAAAAAGTTTGTAAAGGATCCAAATGGTAGTATTCTGATGGAAAATTCCAAGTAAAGTTTGATAAGGATATCGAACGGTTTTCTATCGGTAACAAAACGATAGATTTCGATGGAGCTGATTTGATAATTGCAGGAAAAAAATATAAAGGCACTAATGGATTATATGGCTTGTTATTTAATCAGAATGTTCCCACCATCTATACAAATGATGACGCAAAAAACTATACTCACATATTATTTAAAACAAATGCTATCAAAAATGTAAAATCAAGTAAAAATAGGAAATTTAGAAAATTTATTGAACCAATAATAAATAAAACTGAGAGTAATTATACCAGTCCAACTGATGATGATGTTTTGAAACAGGGGGAGGGAATGTCTATGAAACTTTCAAACAATCCTATTGATTACGTTTTTTGGGATGATCCTAATGAATTGGTTGAGAGATTGGAGCTACTAGTTGCGTCTCAGGCTGCTGGTAATACAAATCACGTTAACGAGATTAATGCCATTATTGAAGAATTACGAGAAGCCAATATTATAGAATAAAAATTTGTCTAAATTTGTAACCAAAGTAAAAAAAGATATTGTTGAAGAACTCCATAAACCATCAAGAGTAAATTTTAAAAGGAGGAAGGTTATTATCAAATCTCTATTGGACTAATGCAAGCTGATTTGGTTGATATGAAAGAATACGTACAAGAACAACAAAGGATACAAATATATACTCGTCGTAATTAACTGTTTTTCTAAATACGTTTGGGCTTATCCGTTAAAAACAAAAACAGCCAAAGAGGTATCTAAAGCGATGGAAAATGTATTCAAAGAACAGACACCTATACATCTCTGTACAGACGCCGGTGGTGAATTTACTGGAAAAGAAATGATGATTTTAATGAAAAAATACAATGTCAAACATTATTTAGTTTACAGTGAAAAAAGCATCTATTGTTGAACGTGTAAATCGAACCCTTAAAGGAATGATGTGGAAAGAATTTAGTCTTCAAGGATCATACAAGTGGTTTAATATATTAAAACAAATCGTTTATTCCTATAATAATCGAGTACACACTACCATAGGTTTAAAACCGGCTGAAATTTCAAAAAAGCATGAAAAACTGCTATTAAACACAGTTTATAATCAAATTAAAATGACATCGAAACCAAAATTCGAGATAGGTGACCATGTAAGATTTTCCAATTGTTGAGTTTTTGATAAACAATACCAACCAAATTGGTCAACAGAAATTTTTAGCGTAAAAAAAGTTCAACTTACAAATCCAGTGACATACCTACTTCAAGATGCAGAAAAACAAGACATTAAAGGAGGATTCTATGAACTTCAATTGCAAAAAGTTAAATATCCAGACATTTATTTAGTGGAAAAAGTGTTAAAACGTAAAAATAATAAAGTATTTGTAAAATGGTTAGGTTTCAGTAATAAGCATAATAGTTGGATAGATAAAAATAATGTAGAGTGACTTAATAAAATAATTTTGTTTCATGTACGTTTTATTTATTATATATTATTTACATGTTTTCTACAAATAATTTATTTATCTTCAAACAGAAAAACAATATTTATAATTATATAACAACTTGGCGTTTGATAATGCACAATGCCAAGTAGTGCCATATGGATCCTTGTGAAAGTGACATTCGGGAACTTTCTTAAACTTGCTTAGCTTCGGTTCACTCTCCAGAGGTATTTTAAAAATTTTTTCTGCACTTATAAATTTTCTTAGAAAATTCACCTTTTCATCTCCTTTGACGTATATTTTTGGGGCATGATATCTTTTCATCACATGTTCTAAGACATTTGCTATTTCGTTCAAGTCTACTAAACCAGACTTCCATATTAGACCATGATATGAGTTTTCGAGATAAGATATCGTTTTTAAATCCTGGCCTTTTAACATGCTTTTGTTATATGGTGGTTTGAAAAGAAAATTTGAACAACGTGTTCCATCATACACAGCTAGTTCTTTTGGAATAAATCCAGAGGTACAATTAAATCCCTGGATATCAAGACACAAAATTGAATTTTCTCCTGCCATAGTTCGAGTTACGAGACACTATTGACGCCTAGTTCAATCTACTTTCTTTTATAAATAAAACTCTACCACTTTTTTTAATTATTATTCTATTGGTGAGTAAAAATCACGTGAATTTACATCACACCCACTAAATAAAACTAAAAACAAATAAAATAAACCATAGTAGTTTTTTTACATTTTAATTTCAATATTTTTGTACTGTTCTATTTTGACATTAAAATCATAGACCTAATACTATTTACACCAAATACATAATTCACTAAACAAGTATCACAAAATTTTAATAACTTTACTCTATGTTTTAAGTGTTTATTAATATTTTTTTCAACTAAACAATTACATATTTGACATAAAAATTGTATTCTTTCAAAATCCATTTTGTGTAACGTACAGGGTCTTATTATAATAAATATATAATTTGACATGTACTGTAAACAGTAGAATTTACACTAAAAATTTCTCCTAATTCTGTCTGACCAGTGCTGTAAACAGTGGAATGTGCACTAAAAATGTCTTTTAGTTCTACAGGCTTACAATCAAGATAAATATTTTTATTTCGAAAATATCTGGCAGTATACCAGTTACAATATATATCTGCAGGTTCATTAATATTCACAGGAACATATGTTAAGTTTGATACACTGTCTTTTAAGTGAGGCACTAGACCTATTTGCTGATTAGCCAAATTAAATATTTTATCGTTTGGCTTTACATTTTCATCAGGTTTTATTAAATCATAATGTATGTGAAACCATACATTATAACCAGTGTCTTGAAATGTTCTTAAACCAACATTTCTCAAAATATAATATCGTCTATTATTAATTAAAACAAAATTATAACTGCGCTCTTCTGGATAATATTTCTTTGTCGTCGTCGTCGCCGTCGTTGGTTGACTATTAGTTAGGACACAATAATTGAAAAGAATACCATAGAAAAGTAAAACAAATTTACTCATTATTTTGCAGCCTTCTCCTTCTTTCGTACTCTTCTTTTAAATAATACAAAACGGTATATCTATTAATACTCTTTTGTCCGTTAACCTCTTTGTGAATTTTTTCACAGCGGCAAAATGCACAGATGTTTGGAGATATTGAGTTCCCTTTACACTCTTGACACGTTCTGTTGACTGGAACAGGCATATATTACCACCAGTCTGGTTCGTGATCGACTGCTATTAAATCCTCTGTATTTTACATATATATTAATTACTTTAAGTGCTATACGTTTTTTATCCCCTGGTATAAGCTATTATTCGAAACAAATATTATTTATTATAACAACATTATTATTGATCATCTCAATACTACACAAAGATCTCCTTATCTACATCCTCGACCTTTTCTTATCTGCGAACCTGACCTCTAGTCTTACGTCGTCGAAAATTAAAACAAGCTATTCTCGGTATTTTTCCAAAAACTAATATTTTACGTATTTATTCAAACATTGCTCATCTCAATACTACACAAACATCTCCTTATCTACATCCTCGACCTTTTCTTATCTGCGAACCTGACCTCTAGTCTTACGTCGAACATTAACAGAAAAACAATTCTCGGTACTCGACCTTTTCTTATCTGCGAACCTGACCTCTAGTCTTACGTCGAACATATTCATTTTAATTAACAGAAAAACAATTCTGGGAATTCGGCGAGGCGAGGCTCGGCTCTTGTGATGACGCGAAGCTCGCTTCTTGGAAGTTTTTTTCAAAAATCACACCTACCTGTGCAAACCAGGTGTCACGCAAAAGACAGGTGCACAAAAGTGACAGGTAAACACTTCTTGCAGGCAGGTGAGCCGAAGAGCTCCTGGGACCGATCGGTGGTCAAGATGCCATCGAGGTGTCCCAGGACCGCCCCTGCTATACTACTTATATATATTTTTTTTATATATATATATATACAATATATATATATATATATATATATATATATATATATATATATATATATATATATATATATATATATATATATATATATATATATATATATATATATATATATATATATATATATATATATATATATATATATATATATATATATATATATATATATATATATATATATATATATATATATATATATATATATATATATATATATATATATATATATATATATATATATATATATATATATATATATATATATATATATATATATATATATATATATATATATATATATATATATATATATATATATATATATATATATATATATATATATATATATATATATATATATATATATATATATATATATATATATATATATATATATATATATTATATATATATATATATATATATATATATATATATATATATATATATATATATATATATATATATATATATATATATATATATATATATATATATATATATATATATATATAAATAATTTAAAATAGCACGAAGACAGGATTTGTAAGTGTTATACATTTTTTCTACTTTCGTATTTAGATTTTGAAACATTTGTAGACAGGCGCCATTATAATTAATTTTGATTACATTGAGTTCTGGGGACAATACATTTTATTTTACAAATATCTTTGTTTGCCGATCTCCATTTAATATAAACGACTCGGGTGCCAAACTCCCCTTTCGTACCCTTGAGCGGTTTTAATCAAAGACGCAATCGTTATATGTGAAACTGCCATTATTTAAAACGGCTCAAGGGGGTGAGTTAACCCTTCTTATCTCTCATCGAACCGTATAATATTTGCCCTTTAACCTGCAACCGGATGAGACGAGTGTTCCGGATTAATTTAAATAATCAGAGAGATGGCGAACAACTACAAGATTTTAATGAAGAAAGTGTAATACAGCTTATTAAGTCTGAATTAACGTTGGTATGTAGATTATTAATTAAAAATCTAATTTAATTATATTAATCATCTTTCACATATTATTTTAATTTAACCTAGAAATAAAATGATGACAAACACCCTGTATAGGCATTTCAGATAAATATATTAAAATTGAAAAAGATAACTTGTCTTCGAAACATCGATAGTATCCTATCCGACAAGGACCGATATGCTTCAACTGTAGCTCGGGAACCGTTAATAGCAGAACTTAAGGAATAAAATATTTATAGGTAAATCGGCCAAGAGAAATTGCTTTAAATTATTTTTAAGTTCGAAAGTTGGCCGCTAGGAGGCGTAACAGCAACACAAAAGCATAAATGCCAATTCTCTCTTAAATTTCCATAATTGAGGTATGTTGAAAATATAAACATTATATTCTTGAACCAATTTTACACTTTTTTGCTTCAGACCATGTTTGTCTATTTTCAAAAATAAAGTGGTGGGGGAAGGGCAAACATTTTTACTTTCAAATGTAGATATCTCTATTTTGGATGAACCGATTTTATTCAGCTTGGTGTCGAAAAAAAGTGCATTTTTTACTCTACTCGTAGAGCTATAAACTGTACCGTGATGACTTTGTTAGTGGTCACTAGACGGCGTTGTTTCGAAATTCTCCAAGTTATGCTGATTTTATCAAAAAATCAAATGCTACAAGTAGTGACTTTTATGTCACAATTTATTTGATAGTTATGAAGGGCATTGAATAGGGAAATAAAAAATCCAGGTTCGCATTTAAATTAAGAAAGTTTTCGGTAATTTTAAATATATTTGTTGTTAGTTTTTCGTTAGTTGTTAGTTCATTTCGTCCTTTTTTTTGTTGTTTTACTGAAGCCAGGTAGAAGCCGGTTTAATATTTTTGCCCAAACCGAGTCCTGCCCTGCCTCGACCTAGCTTTAACTATTTTATTACGAAGCTTCTGTGATTATGAGATCGAGTTTTAGTATTTTTCGTTTTGCTTCTTTGTTAAGTTTTGTTTTTTACAGTTATTCAAGGTTACTAAAGTTTCTATTGGATTTTAGGATTAATAGAAATGAAAGATGATAATAATTTCCACTTTCCTATTATCACTTTTCCTCCTCTACAAAAGGCAAGGTTAATTTACCAGTCCGAAGTTTCGGATTCGAGAGGCCATCATCGAATTTTTTAATTTAAATGCGGACCTGGACTTTTTATTTCACCTTTCAATACGTTTTCTAACTACCAAATAAACTGTGATATAAAACTTATAGAGTACCATATGATTTTTTGACAAAAACAGCATTGTTTGGAGAATTCCGAAACAACGCCATCTAGTGACCACTAATTAAGTCATTACGGTAATCTACATTTGGAAAAAATGTTTGACCTTCCACCATCACTTTATTTTTGAAAATAGACAAAAATGGTCTGAAGCAAAAGAGTGCGTAATTGTTTGAAGAATACAATGCTTATTTTACACTTTTGTGGTGCTGTTACGCCCCCCTAGCGGCCAACTTGCGAACTTAGAAATAATTTGCAGCGACTTCTCTTGGCCGATTTACCTATAAATATTTTTTCCTTAAGTTCTGTTATTAACGGTTCCCGACCTACAGCCCTACTGCACTAAATACGTGACTGTAAATCAATCAATCAGATGTGAACTAGGGATAAAATAATAAACTTGTAGTGCTAGTCCTGTATGATAAAAATAAGATGGTAAATGAAATTAATTCTTCTTTTTATGGAGGAAAATAATAGCTGACATAATTTATTTTTATAAACTACGTAAATAAAGTAATAAAAATGAAATAATAATATATAAATAAATCAAAAACAAAGAAAAAAAAAATCGGAAAATTCGCCTTTACCCACAACTTAGATAGAATTCCACTCCACAAAGATAATACAGCTTATTATATTATTATATTATATTATAATAATTAGGTATATGTTGTATGTACGTAGTTGCCTTCTGTATTCATTAAAAGTATTGGTAACTTATATAATTAACGGCATACCGTTAATTTATTTGTATATTTTTTCAATAATATATCAGTGAATGGTAAAACTGATCACTAGACAAACTGTCTATAGTTTTTTTTTATTATAGACTGTGTCAATTATTTAAAAGGCACTCGTTTTAATCATACTCAGTCATAGTCCAGACACCAGACGGGGCTTCATTGTTAATTAATCCTATACTGGGGCATGAAGTGAGTTGGCTGTCACGGGTATTTCCCGTTACCCCATTGGCCCACAGTGGCTGCATTGTTGGTGCATTCGACAACGTTGCATCGAAATGCACTTGTTCCCAGGAAGGGAGAGTGACTCATGAACGGGGTTACTGTCTCGCATCGATCGATCTGTCTGGGACTTCGTTCCCGAATTCATTTTTTTTTGGGGATGCAAATTTAAATTAATCCCATATGTTTTCAGGTTTAAATTTAGGAGTTATTGAATGCAGTTTATAATCTTGATTTTATTAAATGTGTTTCTGAATCGATTTGCCTATACTACACTATATTTTTGAGAAGGAAATAATTTAATGCCAAATATAGTAAAATTATTTATAATTTTTATTTCGGTTGAGTTTGGTAGGATTGTTTTGTAATTAAAACAATATCAGTAAACAATTAATTTCAGTTAGTCTACATGAAACCCTCCGCTTTTCGACATTCATTATTCCAATCGTTTTATGCAGGGTGTTTCACTTAAAATCAAAATCCGAACCGCTTTTTTCTCAAGATTTATTGAGTATGTCAAAATGTGGTAAAAATTACCTAATTTCAACTAAAATTAAGTTAACACCTCAGCAGTATAGCCTAGAAGAAACAAAACAATATGAAATATTAAACCTAAATGTTTTAAACATTTTAAAACATTCTTGTTTTTTCATCAACTTGATTTCTAAACTGAACTGGTATCTGAAATATACAGGGAGTTTTACTTAAACTCCAAACGCTGATTTAATTTTGGTTTCTTTGGTTATGCGCGTCTGTTAGGAGAAAAATATTTTTCATTTATTTTGGTACATTTCTTTTTAAATAATAACTTTTAGATGCTTCTAAAATATTAATTAATTAACTAAAAATAATGAAATAAATACATTATTGTAAAAAACGGAAAATCTTGTCTGATTGGAGTGTAGCAGAAATATCTCTTATTTTTGAGAAAATTTTCATTTCATTCATTTTTTTTCACAGCTTAAAAATTTATATAAATATAGATTAAATTATATTTTACGCTGAGAAAAACCCAAAAATTAATCTAAAACAGTTCGAACCCAGCAATAATTTATTCTATTTTAACAAATATATCTAGTAGATGATTTAAAAAAAGAAAGCTAAATATTTAATAAATACTTTATGTAAGAACGTCTTATAAATTTAGTTTTGTTGAAAAGATATTTCCAATAATACCAACCTATTTCTATAAAAATTGATTTCATCTATTGTAATGTGTAACACAAATGTTCAAACACAACATCCATTACATGTAGGTGTTAGATTTACCATTTACTTAACTAAGTTGGTTTTTTATTATCCTTTTACAAAGTAAATAGAAATAAGCGTCACCGCTTGCTGCAGTGATCAAATATAAAATAGAATAAAAAAACAGCTACTTAGTAAAATTAATGGATAAAAACAGAATATAAACAGTGGCTGGTTGTGATGAAGTAGAACAAAATACAGCAATGTTTAGTAATAGAACCTCTTAGGAATAAATAAAAAAAAACATTGATTAATAGGATATTTAATAAAGGCTTCTAAAAGTCCTGATACAGTTTTGTATTTGCATCAAAAAAGCTTTTTTTTCCAGTATTATTTTATGTATTTTAAATAAACCTTTTTCCAAATCCGATTTAATCTACATAATGCATTACACATTACAGTTTTCCGCAAGTAAAGGAAAAAGCTATTGTTTGCCAGTCACTCAACGTTTCCTCTACTTTTCCTTTTCTGTCTAGGGATCTTTTGTCAGCATATTTCTGGCCTCACGAAGTAGAAAATAATACAGCAGTTTGCAATGGACATTCTCCCCTCTTGTTCCTTTTTTAGTTTGAAGAGTTTTTTGTTTTATTTAAGATTATAGGATGATGGTTTACAAAAAGATGAGACGGAATGGAAATTTTGTTGCTATATATATGTAGTCAACCGACTTATCCGGTCGGACTCAGAATTTCTATTTTGTCGTACCAACATGTCCATAACAAACAGTTTTTTACAAGGACGGAATTGATTACATGAATTTTATTTCTGATAAGTAAGGCTTTAAAAATGTATTATAATTTATGTTGAATCACATTTAGCCAAGCTTCAGGGGCATGCCAAATGTAGTTGTATACCTTGCAACTTAAAATTTTTTACTTGCACAGATTTGTATTTGTCTTTCGTTTTCTTACTAGTTAGTTTTTTTTAGTCACCATTGGTTGAGTTACGATTATTTCTTTAGACATGTGCATTTCTACATTAAAACACTAAAAAAATAGAAAATTGGTTTAGCAATCAAAGATAAATTAAAAGGTATCAATGCAGAATTTAAATGAAATAAAAAATATACATGCAAAGACTTATGTTGCTTATGTTTTTAAATAAGACTGATTTAGGGCTAAAACGGACTGCAGGTCTAATACTTGAGTAACAATTTATCATAATATATATAAAGGCTTGAATTGTATTGTATTATTCCAGCTGGGCCTTACATTGAAATATACTGCTATGTCTATATAAGGCCCAGCTAGAATATTTTTATCCGAGATTAGGGCAGACGTTAACTGCTTGTATATTTTTATTGCAGCAACGGTACAATTCGAGTCTCCATAGGTATTTTTCAGATGGAATTTAAGTCTTTTGTTTTAAAAAGGAAAACAGTTAAGAATTTCGTTTGGTTTGTTGTAAATATATACATTTTAGCCTGTTAAGGCTTTTTGAAGGAAATATAGGTCAAACAAAAGAGTCAGTATATCCCACAACTCAACTAGTAAGATAGTATATTCACAAAAAGTATTTCTAAGTTGAAGATTATATATATATATATATATATATATATATATATATATATATATATATCCTCGTTCCGTTTTCGTGAAAGTATATACAAAACTATTTTTCTGGTTTTTGGTGCGTACGCCATTGAGTCTTAATTGTTTCCAGATCAAAATATAAACGACATATATTTTAGTATATACCAAAGATCTATTATATTCCGAGTAGACGATCTAACTAATGAAAAACAAAAGACCCACTAAATAGATTTGAACGTTTTATTGTATTCATTATAGTTGGGATCCATTGAGAGATTTCCGCGGAGCATAAACGGCAAGAGTTGCCAGTCCGAGACGCACAATCTGCTAGTAAAATTCGTGTATAGATCAGTTTTACGCAAATACCCGGCAACCTTATTGGTCTCTTTATCAAAGCATAATTTTTCGTATTGGATTTTTAAAAAAGCGGACCACAGTAGCGTTACATCGCGCCAAATATTGTTGCGTGCTTGGTAATATAACCATTTAATGGCGACACCAGAGATCGATGTGGTGAATTTATAAAACTGCATGACTTTTTAAACTATAATCCATCTCTGGTATATATAAAATATGGTAAAATATCTAAAGTGCACGACTGCTAGAGTTAACCATAACTGACTATGGTGATTGTCATTTTTTGAGTGAAATTACAAGACTTACCATTAAACAGTATGTTGATTAGGGATTTGTCTCTTACCTGAAAAAAAACAAAATGTTATGAAATAATATTAAATACACAATTCTTCTAGTTTTTTTCTTTAAACCACACTCTTTAGTTTCCACGACTACCATATTACACAGTGTCCTAAGTGAATTACCTTTTCATACGAAAATGATTAAAGGACTAAATACAAGAACAATGATTTCTCAAATGACTTCGCCCGTCAAAGCGTTACTATGTATTAGGAAGTGCTTTACCTTTTTAACACTTAATACGATTATGGGGAATACCTATAAAGAGACCATTTTTAAAAATCACCCTGTATCTTACAAACTAAAATGCCGTTTGCGAAAATGCCGCAAAGTATGGTGAAAATCGCAACTTGATTGTCCCTCTGATACCTACCATGTAAATGCATTGAAAACGTGAACCCTGTACAATATACCGTCGTTCTTATAACAACTTTCCACCCTCTCATAAAGTTCCCATGGAAATTATTGCTTCTCTTCCACTGCTATTTGTTTTTAACATCCCGTTTAACGACTAGACGCTCCCGACCTTGTTTGATATTGATAATCTTTGTTATAGAGTCACCCACAGCTAATTTTTCATGCAATGCCATTTAATGAGATTAAATAACCAATAAAATACCAGTTTTTAAGTAAAAATATATTGTTATTTTGTTTAAACTAGCAAGTGTATGAAATTGTGTACAAAATTAAGAGAAAAGGGTCCACTAGCCCATCCTTAAAAGATATTTTCGTTTTTAAAATAATTTTTGGGTCTTTAAAATTTAATTTTCAAAATGGCGACTATTCGTAAGTTATAAAACTAAAGGATTTGTCCTTCAATATTCTAAATTAAAATGTTTTTAAGTGTATGGTCTAAATATTTAGTCATATGCATAGGAATATAGCACCAAATTCATTTGTTTCCAGAATGATTTATGGATGAAAAAAAATGGGCGTTAGCATTATCATAAAGACATTTATTCCTTTTTATTTATAAAATTTTTGTATAGTTTTAGTTAGACCATGTTTTATAACCCGACAAATTTTAATTTTGTTTTGTTAAAAAAATATTTATTTATCCCATACATACATATGATAATATATATATATATATATATATATATATATATATATATATATATATATATATACACTCTTTAGTTCCCATATTACACAGGGTGCTAAGTGAATTATCTTTTCATGCCAAAATTGTTAAAGGACTACTATAAGAAAACTAATTTCCCCGATTTTATCTGTTTTCATTTACATTTGTTTTTTTCCGAATACAGAAGTTAATCTAAAATTGTAATCATTTCGTGCGAGTTAATTACTAGCTCAGCCGTTTTTTTTTACAAAAAAAAACATACGCATACAAAACTAAATGATCTGCAAGTGTGACGTAAATAATTCAAATTTATTGTGGTGCTAGCTGGAGTAGTCACGAAATAAACGACACACCTTTTGAACTTGTTTTGTCTTGCTATTCTGGAGGATCGGTTGACTGGTCCAAACATTTTAGTTTAATTTTGGCCCACTTCTCATTGAGCTGAAATTTAGCACATTTATAAAGTTTGGATTACAGATAATTTTTACGTAATGTAAGTTAAGACGGGAATGTCAGATTGGTCGAATAATTTTGTCATTTGTCCGATTCCACTTAAAATCAGTATCGCATTTTTTCCTAATTGACCGATTGAACTTTCGGTTACGAATTAGGAATTTCAGATAGCGCCACCGATATTAATTAAGTAAAAGAAGAAAATTATTTAAAACTTGTATCTTGGAAATGAAGTGTCTTTCATGTTCGTCGAAACTTTTTCTATTATTGGTACGAAATTTCCGCCCATTCGTTACATTAAAAATAAGAAAAACATTGATAGTTTGATTATTAATTGTTGTTCAATTGTGTATTAAATATAAATATGAATTCTCCATAAAAAGAAGATAGTTTTATATTTAAATTTTTTTTAACGTTTTATAACTACCCAATATAAAGCATTTCAACCCCCTTTTGCATCACTCTGAACAGTGTCCAAATTTGTATTGGATGCGTTAGGGTATGAAACGGGTAATAAAATTGCTCATATCGGTGGCGCCATCGGCAATTCCTAATTTTCAGCTATATTATGTAATAATGAATTGTTATCCAAACTATATAAACGAGCTAATTTCGTCTCAATATTTCAATGAGAAGTGGGCCAAATTTAAATTACAAAATCTGGTCTAGTCAACAGATCCTCCAGAATAACAAAAACAAACAAGTTCAAAATGTGAGATGTTTATGTCGTGTCTAGCACCTCTAGCATTAAAAACAAAAAAACCGTTTCGGCAAAAGAGTCTTGTCTACCCAATATTGGTAGAGAAATCAATAAATTTGAATTATTTAGGTCACACTTGCAGACTAATAGTGAGATTCCCAGAAATTATAATGTATTATTGCTGCCGATCATTTGGCTGTGCCCTACCCTATATTTTATTTTTGTATTAGTTTGTTAACGCCATCACTTCTGACTGCACTCCTTTAGAAAATGGCTAAGCTAGTAACTAATTTGTGGAAAGGTTACAGTTTTCAGTTTACCCCCGTATTCGGAAACAAAAAGGAGAAATAGGGGAAATTAATCTTGTGTGAGCTATAAGAACTGCGTAATTACACGCTAAAAAATATCTTTTTGCTTTTCGAAATTATGTAACTTAACAAAAATATTGTTTGGTGTATTTGTTGGGCAGTTTGTTGATATATGCATGTTTTCTAAGTAATCTAAAATAATAGTAATTGCATAGTAGGCGTACTGAAACTATTTTATATTATAGGTACCTCATTATTTTGCAGTTATTACCAAATGATAAAAATAAGTTTTTTTATAAAATTCATATTTAAAAACAAGCGATTTTTCTGCCTAAAAATTTGAAAATATTAATTTGCGTTTTTTTTATCTAGTTTTCTTAAAACAGCTCCAACATAGATAATGAAGTTGGTATCCGCATGCTAATATAGTACCTACCTTCCGTCAAATGTACCGGGTGTCCAATTAAGAATGGCCTCCGGCCATAACTCGGTAACCGTTGATCACACAATTGTGGGAAAAAAATATTTATGGGTAAATCGGCCAAGAAAAATAACTGAAAATTATTTTCAAGTCCGAAAAATGACAGCTAGGGGGCGTAACAGCAACTCTAAAATGGAAATGCCGATTTTCTCCTGAATTTTCCTAATTAAGGTTTGGCGAAAATATAAGCATTGTATTCCTCAAGCAATTATCCAACTTTTTGCTATTTATCTTTTTTTTTTAATTTTCAATAATAAAGTGGTGGGATGAAGCGATTACATTTAACTTGGTCACAGAAAGCGCCTTTTTTTGCTTTTCACGTACATCTATTAACTGTACCGTAATGATTCTATTAGTGGTCACTAGATGGCGTTTTTTCATCATTCTTTGAATATACGAATTTTATCAAAAAAATCAAATGGTATGATATGACATAATTGAATTTAAGGTTATAAAAGGTATCGAATAGTGAAATTAAAAATCCAGGTCCGTATTTAAAATAAAAAAGTTGATGATGGTCGCCCGGATACGAAACGTCGGATGAAAAACTAACCTCACCAATTTGTAGAGGAGAAAAAGTGACAATGATGAAGTGAAAATTATTTTCATCTGTCGTTTCAACTAAGCCTAAAATAATAGAAAAACCATAAAATTTATTTTTATACCATTTGATTTTTTTGAGACAATCCATATTATTTGAAGAATTACGAAAAAACGCCATCTAGTGACCACTAATAGAATCATTACGATAGAGTTAATAGCTCTACGTGAAGAATAAAAAAAGCGCTTTTTCTGACACCAAGTTCAATGTTAATCGGGTTAATCGGTTCACCCAAAACAGAGATATAAACGTTTGAAAGAAAAAAAAGTGTGACCTTTCCCTACCACTTTATTATTGAAAACTGAAAAAAAAGATAAATAAAAAAAGTTGCGTAATTGCCTGAAGAATACAATGCTTATATTTTCGACAAACTTTAATTACGGAAATTCAAGAGGAAATCAGTATTTCCATTTTTGAGTTGCTGTTACGCCCCTTAGCGGTAATTTTTCGAACTTGAAAATAATTTCCAGCAATTTTTCTTGGCCGATTTACCCATACATATTTTTCCCCATAACTGTGTGTAAACGGTTACCGAGTTATGGCTGAAGACGTGGCGCAACTAGGGTGGGGCTAGGGGAAGCTTAGCTCCCCCAACCTCGAAATGAGCCCCCCGCCAGATGATTGGTTATCATATTTTGAGGACGCAAAACCGATAATAGTCAAATTGAAAAGTGATATAGGTGAGGTAAATGTGCTAACGTTGAAAAATAATGGAAGTCATTGACATAGACAGTTAATTTTTGTTGACGACACATATTTAAAATAAAAATAATATTAAAAAAAATGGCGAAAATTCTCAAAGTTATTTAATTGTTTGTATCAAAATAATGTTTGTCCAGGATATGTACAGGGTAAGTCTGGCAAGCGAGAACCCCCTTTTATATTTGTGATAGCTAAGAATAGAAAAAAAACTTTATATAAAATATTTTTATATACAGCGAACTTTATTTTATGATGGGCGTTTACTATACAGTGTGGTTTAAAAAAGTTGGGCGTGTCTAACTTTAAATTTTTAAATGTAACTCTGTATTTTTTTTTCAGTTTTGAATTCAGCTTGCAATTCTGGATGTTTTTTGTGTAACATACTATCATCGTAAATTTAATAGTTTTCGCCAAAATGAAATTTGAAAAAAAAATTGTAGTTTCCCTCTACGATTGTGACGCAACTACCAGCTGCAGCCAATACCAGTAACTAGCATTGCTATCAAAATTGCACCAGTTAATATCTATTTGCAAACAACAATATTTCGATTTTAATTTTTTATTTATTAATAACTAAACAAATAATCAAGGAAGTAACAATTAATTAACGGTAGAGAACGTAAAAACTATTAAAACAATTAAACGTGATAAAACCAGTGGATGAAGTTTGGGATATTACAAAATGTTAAACTCTCAAACGTTCGAACGTGTTTCCATTTTGTTCGATACACAGTTGTAAACGTCTTTGATTATTTCTCTCCACATCTAAAAGTGTTACATGAGTAATTTTGGAAAACACATTTCTAATCCTGGTTTTCATATTTTCGATGGTAGTTGGTCGAATTACATAAACTTGTTTTTTGATATATCCCCAAAGGAAAAAAATCACATGGAGTAAGATCAAGTGACCTTGCTGGCCAGTTTATACTCCCTCTTCTTTCTATCCATTTGTTTGGATAAGTTTGATCCAAATAACTGCGAACAATCGTGATGGAACCACATAACTTGTCAAACCTGTAGAGGGACCTCTTCCAAGTATGTAGTTAAATCGTTTCTTAAAAAATTTAAGTAAATTTCGCTCGTTAAAGTGCCGTCAAAAAAATGTGGTCCAATAATCTGCGACCTTAAATTCCGCCCCATACATTTAAAGACCAAACTCTTTGATTGCTTGACAGCTCTTATCCAATAAGGATTTGATGTACTTAAGCTTGGATTTTGGATCAAGGTTAGTGTTGACAAATATGTGATATATTGCTATTTGTTTTCATATTAACATTGTTAGTTAATTGTGACATAACTCTTTCGAATTTGTTTGTATTTGAGTGTAATATTCTTGTAATTGTGACGGATTCCATACATTGTAACAATGTCATTATTTGGAAACAAAATTATTACTATTATTATTATTATTATTACTGTAATAGTGCATGTTGTTTCTATTAACAGCTCCATTACTTTTAAAAGAGGATTCATCGGTGTATAAAATATTTCTCAAAAATGGTTTATTTTCAATAACTCGCGTTTGAAAATCTCTACAAAAATTTACTCTGTTTTGGAAATCATACATATGGAGTTCTTGGTTCAGACAGAGGTGATAAGGATGATACTTCTGTTTTCTATTAATTTGGGATACTGTGCTCTGCGAAATATTCAGATCATGTTGCTGAATAGGTACTTGCATTTGGATTGTCCACTATATTCAAAATAACATTGGTTTCATGTTCCTCACTCATTATGAACTGTTTTTTCCTTCTCATTATTACTGGTTGTTCTGAAATGAAGCAATACTTTGCGAAATACCTGACGGCTTGGATCTCTTCTATCGGAAAAATTCATTTGATAACGACTTTTTGCTGAATTAAAATCAGTTAGTTCGTTTAAGGAAAACTGTTGATTATTATTCATCTTTAATTATGAAGGTAGAAAATAAACAACTGTTGAAACTAGATAACTTCGATACTTAACAGAGATAGGTAAACAAAATCAAAAGAACAATTACCATAGTTACGCACATGTTTAGCCTACTATTTTTAATTATCACAGGCTCATGTTAAGACGTCTTTTCGTGGTAGACAGTGACGACACGTAAGGAAACATTTCATTCGATTTCGAAACCATGTCCGGGGACGTTTTTAAAAGCGTTTTGTAAAGGTGGGTTATTTCGATTGTTTTTATTAACGTTGAGGACCGTAATATTGGTCTAAATTTGGCTGTGAATTCTTTTGTATTATTTAAAATTTTGACATCTCACTCAAATTATGGATAACAATACAAGGATAGTCAAACAAATTTAAGAGCAGAGGGGGGTTGCCCCCCAAAACCCCCCTTGAGTTCGCCAATGATAACAGTAAAGTCTGACGCAGCAAGGCAAGAAAGCTATAAAAAAATTTTTGCAAGGATCATTTTGGCGAAAACTATTAAATTTACGATAATAGTATGTTATACAAAAAATATCCAGTATTGCAAGCTGAATCCAAAAATAAAAAATACATTGTTACATTTTAAAATGCAAATTTGGACCACGCCCAACTTTTTTGAACCAGTCTTGTGAACGCTCCTCACAAAATAAAGTTCGCTAAATATTAAAAATATTTTATATAAAGTTTTTTTGCTATTCTCAGCTATTATAATATACCCTGTAAATTATGTTATACAGGAGAAGTGCTAACTTTTAAACTCCTTAAAATTTTTATATACTGGTTTCAACATTCTATGTAACTTTAAAGTTCGTAATTTATTACTATATATTATTATATATTATTAGTATATTATTTAAAATATATATATATATATATATATATATATATATATATATATATATATATATATATATATATATATATATATATATATCCATAGATATTAATTAAATCATATGATGGTCTAAAAACTAATAAAAATCAAAAAAGTTTATAATTAAATCATAGATGTACAAAAAATGCGACCTAATAAAATGTAAAAAAAATATTACTAAAACTGGATGAACTGGTAAAATTTTGATTCGTTTCAAACTTGTACCATAAATAGATAAGAACTGTGTCTCAACAATTCTGATTTAGAATGCCATAGGCATAGATATTCAGTTTTTTATGGGTTCAAAAGCATACATATTTTATATTTTGAGAACGCTAATCGATTATAGTCAAATTAAAAACAGATATAGTTATGGTAAATGTAACACTAAAAAATAGCTGAACTCATTGTCGCAGACTCTTACTTTTTTTTTCGATTATACATATTTAAAATAAAAAATAGGTAGTATTTTGAAAAACGGCGAAATATGGCAAATTTATTTCATTTTTTTGTATACATTGTAGTGTTAAGATTAAGATAAACCTAATATAAAAATTTTCATGGCTCTGTTGACTTGGAGAAAATATCATGCACAAATAATCATTGTTTCTTTAAAATTGTTTTTATCCTCAAATCAATATTAAGTGTCAGGGCCCCCCCAAAAGTCAATGTCTAGTTACGCCACTGCTGAAGACCATTCTGAACTGAACACCCGGTACATTTGTTAATAAAAAACAGATATTACATAAAAATTAAACAATCCTAAAACAAGCCATTCACGTCCCTGGACAATAAACACCCAACCCTATTATAATAAGTCCTTTGTCATATATTCGTATACTGGTGTAACCAGTCCACGTAAAAAATGGTATGTCCTTGGCCTAAATCTAATCTAACATGTCTGGTGTATTATGTTAAATAAAAAACACTCGTGCTATGGTCACACGGTCGATGGGTCAAACGTCTGTGGTTTATATGTACCCTTTTCCGGTCGTCTAAAGCTCCAAGAATCAGTCCTTCTTTATTTAGGTCTCTATAGAAGATAGAGATAGCTAGATTGGGAGTTGTGTTAACAGATTATGTGAGAATTAAGGAATATTGATATAATTAACTTTTTATTAGAAATTAGGTTTCTTTCGGCAAAGTACATCCAGATCTGAAAACGCAGGAATTAACGAAAAAAAACACATCCAATATTTTTTGCTCGAAATTAATTTCCCATCGAATAGTGCATTTGATTTTTGCTAATATATAAAAAGAGCTAATATATAAAAAGAGGGAAGTACCTATTGTAATCGTAAAAATCACCCTTCGATATTTTTTCAGATCTTAATGTTTCAGGGTCCCTAGACGCCAGAATATGTTTTTTGAATTCCATCGGTCTAGCTGTCGGTCTGACTGTCTGTTCACGGCCTAGCTAAAAACTACTTCCCAATTGACCTCAAATATTTGTCAAAAATTAACGGTAATATGGGGCTAACATGGTAATATTTTAGTAAAAATTCAACAGGGCGGAATAAAATGGCGGCCTAGAAAAATGCCAAAAAAAGAATTATAAAGAGCTACTCAAATTTTGCACAAACATCAAGGGAGACAAGAATGAACTGGTAAAATTTTTATACGAATTCTAGATAGCGAAACAAAATGGCGGCCTAATAAAATATTTAAAAATTTAGTCTGAAAAAAACAACTTTTCTGATTGATTTCAAATTTTGCGCAATTAAGGGGCGTGCTTAATTTACTGACCGATTTTTATTTTTTAAATTTTCTTTCACAATTTTCACGAACTCGTTAGACTTACATATTTTCACACTCTTGGGACTACTATCATTCATATTTCAACTACTACCATATTCCATTAATTACTACCAGTCGTATTTTAACTACTAACAACTTCCTTTAATCATATTTCATTTACTACCACCATTGACTTTGTATACGAGCCCATGATACCACCATGCATTGATTGCTACCATACATATTTTAGCTATTGCCAGCTTTCATTGATCACTGTCATATTTATTTCATTTATTACTACGTTCCCTTAATTGCTAAATACACATAATTCAATGACTACCTCCTTTCATTGATTACTACTACATGAAATTTAACTACTACAACCTTCCATTGAAAACTGTCATGTATAGAAGTTGGTAACACTTTAAATACGATTGGTAGTAATTAATGGAAGGCGTTAGTATTTAAAATACATTAAATATAAAGTACTTACTACCACGCATATTGTAACTACTACCAGCTTCCATTGATACTAATTAATGGAAGATGGTAGTAGTTAAAATACTTGTGGTAGTAATCAATGAAAGATGCTAGAAATTGAATTATGTATGGAAGTAATTAATGGAAGGTAGTAACGAATGAAATAAGTGTTTTGATAATCAATGGAAGCTGGTAGTAATTGAAATATGTGTGGTAGTAATTAAAAGAAGGTGGTAATAAATAAAATATCTACGGTAGTAGTCAACGGAAGCTGGTACTAGTTAAAGTATGTGTGGCAGTAATTATTGGAAGCTAGTAGTTGCTAAAATATGTGTGGTAGTAGTAATTAATAGAAGGCGGTGGTAGTAAATGAAATTTGTATCGTAGTAATCAATGGAAATTGGTAGTACGCAAAATATGATTGTTAGTAATAACTGGAAGGAGGTAGTAGTTAAAATATGTTTGGTAGCAATTAATCGATGGTGGTAGTAAATTAAATATCTGTGGTAATAATTAAAGAAAGTTGGTGGTTGTTAACATACAATTGGTAGTAATTAGTCGAAGATGTTAGTAGTTGAAACACATGTGCAAGTAATCAATGATAGGTGGTAGTAATTGAATTATGTGTGGTAATAGTTAAATTGTGTGTACTAATTAATGAAAGATGGTAGTAGGTGAAATATGAATGGAGTTTCTGAAAGTTGTAAAACAAATTTTTTTAATTTTCCCGCGATTAAGTGTGATATCGAGATGAATTTTGGAACGAATTTAGGATGGCGCAGCAAAATGGCGACCAAATAAAATTCCGGAACATATTATTTTAAACATTTTATTAGATTGCCAATTTGTTTTGCCATACAGGATTTGCAAAAAAATTTTACCAAATCACCCTTCTATCGCAATTGATATTTTAAATATAAAATATTTTATTCTACGGCAATTTTGTTCCGTCTTAATGGAGTCGCACCAAAATGTATCCAGTTTATTTCTATATTACACTTGTTTCTTTTTGTGCAAAATTTGAGATTGGATAAGAAGATATTTTGAGTTCGGATTTTTGTTAAAGTTAAAATATCACCAAAAAACACAATGGAAATGTGATCTTTACTGAATTTATCCCAGCATTGTAGTCCTGAACTTATGCTTTAGACATATTTAAGCTCTCTAAAGCTCCTACAATATAAATATTTAAAAAAAAACAATTTTTTATGTTAAGCTATTTAGAATAATTAAAATCCAAAATAAAACCACATTTGGGATCACTCTTAGGTATAAGCAGTGGAGGTAGAATTTTGGCAACAGACGCGGATTTCCCGTAAGCCTAGGGCCCCCAAGGAAGTAGGGATCCCAGGGACTTTGAACGCCCTTCCCTTAGCCACTAGATATTATCCAGCCCTGCGTTTGGGGTACATTTATTTACAAGTGGATTGTGGTGGTCTTTCTTTTATTACTTCTATTCTACCGAGAGTCAAAAAAGAATTAGAAGCGTCCTATGTTCTTTAGGTAGTTCTCTTTTGTGGCCATAAATTAGTTTACTTATATTTCGTTTTTTTTTAGTTTTTGCAAACGTATCGAATCATTTATATTAAATTTTAGGAAAAAAAATGTTCTTTAGTATGGACTGTTGTCCTTCATACGCCAATCAAGGTCGTCAGTCGTTCTCCCCCGATACAGTTCACCCTTGCAGACGTTTGTGTGCAGTTACCCCAAAAAGGGCGGCACCCTTCCTAGGATGGGGTGAGTGCTCCAGACAGGGCGGCTCGTTTCCACCCAGTCTGTTCCCGTCGATGGGGGAAGTGCAACTGGGGGAGCGAGAGGGTAAACGCGGAAGGGAACGAGGTCAGGGACCTGGGATGTACGTATTATGTACGTCTTTACAATGTTGTCGCTCTTTCCCGACGCTGAGTTATTAAAAATGGATTAGATAGAATGGAATTTTTAACTGTTTTCATGTTAGAACTTTTGACAAACTGAAGAAGTTTTAATAAAATTATTTTTGTGCGTCTGTCTTTTCTTATGAAATACAAAAAGAACGTATCTAACTTACTGTGTTTGTATTATATAAGTTACAATATTTTTCGATATAACATTTATTTGAAATTGTTAACTCCGAATACAGGGTGCACCAAACTCATAAGAAGTATACCCAATGAGTAAATGTATTTAAAATTTTTGCTTAGGGGACAGGGTAAAATATTTAAATATTTTTAATTTTGCGGTGTAGCCGCTTCTACCCTATATCGGTGGCAACATTCGTTTTCTCTTTCTGTTATTAATTCATTTTTGTATACTATACCTATACTTGCATAAGTCAAAAATGTTAATTTTCAAGCGTTATTTTTTCGAAAACATTTCAAGGAAAATACAAAAATATAGAAATATACGAGGCATTATATTTAGAAAACCGATGAGAAGCAGCCACGCCGTACGACTCAAACTATTTTTGAAAGGTATTTCTAATTCACCTGCAACCTGAGTAATATATACTTCCAAAAAAACTATTTTTTTTTGATATTATTTATATTACTATTAAAATATCTCTAGAGAAATATAATCTTGTGAAGACTTTAGATACATTTGCTGACATAAGGTAAAAACCGGAAAAAACTTTTGAGCTTACCATTTCATCAGTGGATATAAACGACCTCAAAGGGCTGATTGCTTGGCTACCATTAAAATCACAGAAAAACCGATACGAGCTACCGTGAGCTCATTCCAGCACTTTAGGTCGACAGGGAAAGATTGAGTCATTACAGTTCTGATACATAATCGACTGGATGTGTTCCTTACTTTTCTCATGAAACACTTTAATACAGCAAGCCTGGTATGGAATTTTATACCTGCTACCTTAAAGAGGGTAGTAGGTATTTAGACCAATAAGTCTAAATGCTTTTCCGCTGAAAAGCCAAGAGAAAATAGTCGACGAGCAAATTAAGAGACATCCGCTTAGTACTCATCACTGTATGCTTACCAAAAACACAACTTTCTTTTGAACATAAAACAGTCATTTGACAATGTCACATTCAAATCTTTTATGATATAATTAGCAATACTTGAAAATACAAAAATGCTACCTCTGTTGGATTGATCTGCAGTCATAAACTGATCATATTCAAATAAAAGAAGGCAAAGTAGATCTCATCAACACTAGGAGGTACAAAACACAACACTATGGTGTGAGAGGCGGCTGGAATGTCCATCTGAATGGAATGACTCAACAAGCTAAATTATCTTTAGGGATAATTTAGCAGGGCCTGTGACAAGCAAAGGGTATGAGATCAAAACAGCTGTTCTCAACGGTTATTAGAACAATGATACCTTATAGCTCCATACTCCCAGGTGCAGCAAAAGACAGACACATGTTGTTTACACCAGAATTAATGGACTACAGAGACAGACTTGCTCCGCTACATTTCGAGGGCAACCATGGAGGTCAATATGAGAATTTGACTAAATATCATTGAAATTGTTCTTTTTAGAAGGCAAACAGTGACCCGAATTAAAACACATCATGCTCTATGTATATACAGGTTGCTTACTAAAACTGCTCAGGTAGTATCAAATGGGAACCATAAGAAAGACCTTAGTCGCTGATAAACTACCCGCATTCCAGTAGGGCTGCCATAATGTAATTAATAAAGTTCGACGCACGGATCTTAGGTTGCGACGTCTGAAAAGACCGGACGGTAAAACGCATAAAATACATCGCTTTCTGTGTTGTGGAGAAGCACTCGATATTTCGCCGGTTTATTCGACTGATCGGAAACTTTAATATTTTTTGCCCTATAGTTTCTGTAGCCCAGGAATCGTACGCCATATTTTAATAGACATTCTAGTGACAACATGGTATTTTAACTCTTAAAGATCTACAACCGCGATTTAGGCGATCAGCAGTCATTTTATTCCGTTCCGTTCCTCTAGCTCTTGTTGTTCTTGGTCCCATCCCCCCAACATCTGACAGCAACCAACCGTGATGAGCATATTGTAGCAATTTATCCAAACATCATTCCAGCGTCCACTTAATTGAAAAAACATTTTGTTATCTTCGAACTTTAGAATTAGTTTCAAACTAAAGACTCTTAAAATGATAAATGCTGCGTGTTCACGTTTCTATGTTGATACATAAACCTTTAATTTTAGATGTGTCCTGAAGACAAATGAACAAATCTAAAAAGAATAACTCCTGATTTATAAACTTGCTTTTGCTCTTGCTTTTGCGTTTGACGTTCTGCTACGATTTTAACATATATTTATAAACTTGCTTTAAGGTGTTTTCAGAGTGCTTTTGTCCCTGGCTTTCTATATCACTCATATTTATAAATGCTGCCTAACAATAAATAACTGGAAACTTATAACTAATTGTAACAACTTTTGGTATTTTATGGCAAAACCCATCCAAACAAAACGAAAAATATACAAATGTAAACAAAAATCACGTGACTCATTTCTCGAATTTCTGTTGGTTGCGACGTAGATGCTACGAGTTTCGCTACGACGGGAACGCAATCGCTAAAGCAAAATATGAATTTCGCCGTCTCGAACGTCAACGGACGTCAAAAGCAAAAGCAATAAAACTGTTTATAAATAGCTCAACTCTGTTCTTAAGGTCTATATTCTAACGGCACGGGCAACGGCAACGTCAAAAGCAAGAGCAAAAGCAAAAAGCAAGTTTATAAATCCACCTCAACTCTTCGCTAGAAAACGTGACCCTGTATATTTCATTAAAAAACCAAAGATTCCCGGTTAATTTTCTAGTGTAAAAGATCGTCATCATATAACTTAATGTAGGAATATGTTAACATGCTACAAAGACATTCTTTACGCATACTCACACATTGAGTTCTATTATCTGTTTACCCTTGAAGACTGTTGTTGTGACCTTCTGGCCTGGCCGTCTTAGCAGTAAAGAACTTCAAGAGTTAACGTTTCATTTATTGCCCTGTTTACTTTGTTGTTTTGTATAAGAGACGGGAGAAACATGAATAGTCGAGTATGGGAGAGACGGAGTGGAAGAAAAGAGAATATTTCACATTGGGCCTAATTTTTTTCTTCCAATGAAAATGAGACACATTATTTAGTCTGTTTCTGAACTAAAATTATTTTGTGATATTTATCGAGATAGTCATTGGAATTCGCCTAATATATTATGATAATGGCTAGATAAATCAATTCAAAACTTAACCGTAAATGGTCTGTCGGTCTGTCTAGACGTAATGGAGCCTAGATGTCTTTTTGTTTTCATAGGGTGGAATTAAACACGAACAGTTTTTAAAGCTCGAGTTGGTCGATTTTATTTTTATTTAACCTATAGGAAATAGTGAAGTATGAGAAAAATTGCATTTTTCAAATAATTGATCCCATTTTGAATTCTTCTTGAGATTCTAAATATGTTTTATGTAAAATCCTGTATCTGTACCGTCACAAAACAAAAACTTACAAGGTTGGAACGCACCTATATTACTTCCCTTGCAGGTCAGTAAAATCACCCTCCGAGATTTTTTCAGATCTTTCAGGGTTCTTAGATGCGGAAATTCCGTCGGTCGGTTTGTCTGTCTATTCGCGGCATACCTAAATACTACTTACCCGATTGGCTTTAAATTTTGATCAACAATTAAGGGCTATATGAGAATAACCTGATAACATTTTAGGCAAAAATCCAATATGCCAAAACAAAATGGCGACCTAGTGAAGTGTTAAAAAAATTACTAAAAAGCTACTTATACAATTTCAGGTATTATGTAGAAATCAACTGGTATGAATTCAAGATGGCGGCTTAATAAAATATTTAAAAATTCAGCCTGAAAAACTACTTAATAGACTGATTTAAAATTGTGAGCCAAATCTAACTGTGGTTTGGAGATGAAAGAGTAAAACTATGATACTAATTCAAGATGGCGGATCAAAATGGCGGCCAAATAGAATGTTTGTATTCGTGAAAAAATTACATTCTTAGATTTTACATTCTTTAAGTTTTAGCGTTGCTGGATGCAAAAAAATATGTTTTATCAATTCCATCGGTCCGTGCCGGTGTGTCTGTCAGTTCGCGGCATAGCTTAAAAACTACTACATATAATGATGAACTGGTAATACTTTAGCTTTAATTTCCGAACCATTTATAAACTCAACCTGAATATTTCTATCAAAGTTAAACACAATATACTAATAAAAAATTTCTGAATCAAGGTTATGCTTACAGAGTGTTCATATTTCTACGGCAATTAGTATATATACATTTGTGTATGTGTCTTGTATTTTTACGTCTGCCGTTGTGAAAATTGAAACCATAATGTTGGCAACAAATATTGAGGATCATTGCTTATTTTTGGATCCAAAGAATAACTGATAACCAGAAACCTGACACATTTCGGCTTTATCGTCGTTGTAACGTACTTAGAAATTTGTGGTTGCTTAAAAATCACAGGTCTCTTAAGATGTATTGAATACTGAAGTATCCATTGGCCAAGAAATGCGATTGTTTAATACTCTTAATAATATTTTCTATTAAAGCATCAGAACTAATGCTCGATCTTAACATGTTTAAACAAAAACCACAATAAATAGAAGCTAACAAGCGTAAAATCAACCTTTTCAGAATCGAAAACTTGTTCTATTTGAACCCTTTAAACAGACGGAGACGTTATTAGAATTAGAATGAGATTTGGGCCAAGGGCGAATTATATTTGTGTCTGATGCGTACCAAAAACGAGTTTTTCTCTCCGAAGGTCCTCGACAGCATCACAATCGAGGGTGTTCGATTTTTTACCCGTCACTGTCTGGGCCGTTAAGAAGACTTTTTTGTGCTACTTTTTAAATGATTTAGTGACCTATTTAATGTATACACATAACACGACGAAAATATTTAAAATTTGGTGTTAATTATTTTAGTACAAATAAAGAATTTCAAAAACTATGATTTTTAATTTTTGACCAAAACTTGAAGTCAATCTGATAAGTAGTTTTTAAGCTATGCCGCGAACTGACAGAAAGACAGGCAATAATATATATGTTTTGGCACCTAGGGACACAAGACGTGAATATATGTAAAACCTGAAACTTATTTCACGATTACACACATTTTATTTGGTCGCCATTTTTTTCAACCATCTCGAATTACTATCACAATTTTACTAGTTCATGTTTATAACACAATTAGTTATAGCACACAATTTGAAATCAGTCTATTAAGTAGTTGTTTCCGGCTGAATTTTGAAATATTTTACTGAGCCGCCATCTTGGATTCATACCAAAATTTAACTAGTTGATTCCTACATAATACTCGATTTTTGTGCAAAATTTGAGATACATTGGATACGCGGTTTTTAGTAGTAATTTTTTAACATTTCATTAGGCCGCCATTTTGTTTTGCCATATTGGATTTGTAGCAAAATATCACTAGGTCATCCCCATATAACCCTTAATGTTTGACCAAAATTTGAAGTCAATCGGGTAAGTAGTTTTTTAACTATGCCGCGAAAAGAGAGATTGACAAATCGACAGACCGATGGAATTGATAAAACAAGTTTTTCGACATCTAGGGTTCCTGAAACGTAAATATCTGAAAAAATGTCGTGAAGGTGATTTTTTTACAATACTTCCCTTTTACGAGGGAAATAAAAAGCTGAGTGTCGGTATATTATTCTAAAATAGAAAACCAATATCTAATAGAGATGTAACGTTGAAATTTGGCATATATCTCGGCAATGATACAGATATGTAGGAAAAATTCTGAATTTCGCTCATTTCTAATCCTATAGGATAACTTTACAGCAGGGGTGCTCAAACTTGAACTGCTGGCGATCTACCTCAATATTTTTAGACTACTTACGATCGACTCTGAGAGACTGCAAGTATGTGTGATGCAGGGTTGTCGTACGTACACGATACATACACCCTACCTACCTAGGTAGGATGTACCGTAGCATACATAGATATTAGCTTTCCGCACAATATACATTATTTTAGTCAAGGTTTGGGTTAGGTTTAGTTAGGTTCTTCTCTACATTATCAATGAAAAAACTCATAGTTATTCAAAATTGCAAGTTTATTGGTTGTTACAAAACAAAAGAGTTACATATGGTGTTCAACTTAACTAAGGAGTGCTTTGGATGTTGAAGCATGGCACTGCATGTCCTCAGCATACTTTTCATAAGATGGTACGTAACCACTGAGTGCTAATGGCAAGCATGATGACATATGATCGTCAGTTAGTCGATTGCGATATTTTGACTTAATTATCTTCATTTCAGAAAATGCAGACTCGCACAAGTAAGTTGACCCAAACATTGCTGTCAGTTGAAGGGCGATTTGCCTTAGATTCGGATATTTATCTTCAGATATAAAACACCAGAAATTTGTATCAGATGCTGTAGCTTTGAGATGTATATCTGATATAATCTGCACCAACTCATTTTCAACAGAACATGAGTTCATATTAAACTGACTTGCTATTTCAGTAGCTAATTCCTCAATGCTTTTACATGAAAAAGGATAACTCATAAATGATGCTACATTGGCCAATTTACTACAATCATAAAAACGCATTTCGAATTGTCCCAAAATATTTGATAATTCAGCCTCATACGTATCATAATTCAACTGAGGAATCCTTGCTTTCAAAGACGGAAAATGTTTCAGATCCTTTCTTTTCAGTTGATCTATCATAAGTTGCATTTTACTTTTGAATGCGTTTACTGCGCTAATCATCTCAATAACAGTTTTTCCTTTACCTTGAAGCTCCAAGTTAATGGTGTTTAAGTGCATTGTGATGTCAGTCAAAAATGCCAAATCAGTCAGCCATTTTTTGTTTTTCAACATCTGAGTGTCATCACCTCTTTCGTCTAGAAAAGCTGCTATTTCGGGCAATAATTCTTGAAACCTTTCTAGGAATTTTCCGCGACTCAACCACCTGACGTCCGTGTGAAGAACTAAATCAGTGTGTTCAGCTGACTCCCTAACTTCCAACTGCAACTTAAAGAGCCGCCGTTGCAGTGCCCATAATTTCCTCCGTGTTTAAAACTTTTGAACACAAAACTTGTTGATGTATAATGCAATGGATTGAAAAAAATGAAAGAAAATCTTCATTAGCTCGACACAATGCCACAAAACCGTTTTTGTTTCCAGTAATTGCTGGTGCTCCATCATTTGTAATGCAATATATATCTTCGCCACGGGTCTTCCCCTTCAGAGGAATGATTGTCAAAAATTCTTCCTGAGCGAACAAGTCATTGAATACTATACGAATAAAAATACACAGCTGGGCAATGTCTGTCATATCGGTGGATTCGTCGAACTGTAAAGAAAAGTATGTACATTCCATGATATCATTTTTTAGTTTATCTGCCATGTCCTGACTCATTGTGACAGTCGGACGAGATAACTGAAGTTCTCTAATAGCAGACATGATTTCTGTTTTATTTTTAAAATCTCCAAATAAAGTCTCACCCGCTTCAATAAATGCTTCCTTCACAACCGATCCATCTTCGAATGGTTTCTCGTGTTTCGCCAATATATGAGATATTTTAAATGACGCGATCGTAGCAGCTTTTGATTGTTTGGCTGGTCTTGTGAACATGGTTTGTTCTTTTTTCAAACAAGATATCAAATCACGTACTTTTCGTTTTCTTAATTCACTCTGTGGCGGAAAATTCTTTCCATAGTTTTTATGAACCGTTTTATGATGCTTCTCTAAGTTACCACGCTTAGGTATTGCAACTGACGCACGACAAATAAGACAAATGCATTTATCCTTCACCATACAAAACTAACATTCTTCCTCCCAATCGTTATTAAAATGATACGTTTTAGATTTCTTCGCTGCACTCATTTTGTACTATTTACTAATAAACTTTGTATCGACGTAGTATTGCCTTCAAGTTGCAATTCAGAATGACTCCAATTCCTGCAGGCGCAACATTTATATCGGCGTGAACGAAAGTCTCGAATGTTCCCGTCAAACGCGCCGCCCGAAATTTATAGAAAAGCGACAAGAATAAAAAACGCGGCTTTTCTTTGACAAGTACCGCGCGTTCCTTTGATAAAGCCGCCTTTTGCCGCTAGCAGAGTTATTTTATTACGTAATAAATTTTTGTAGTTCAGTTAAGTACCTACTTATTAAAAAAAATTTTCTTCTCGAGATCTACTGAAAAAGCACTCGCGATCGACCGTTTGAGCACCCCTGCTTTAGAGTATATTCTGTAAAAAATATTCTGGAGAATATGGTGAACGCAGAAATAAATTTTTCTCACCTATAATGCGGCGTCAGACGTCCGGTTTTACAACTAAAAACTTTTATTGATTCGGCGTCCAATAATTTCTGACGCTAGCAACTATTTTTTGAAATTAAAAGACTGCATGTCCCTGCAAATATATGCTTTTGTGGAACTTGCTCTATAGTAAGCGAAATAAATAATGAATGTCTTTTAGCACCAAAAGTGCAGACTAAAAATGTAGTATACAAAGGATTACTTTAAATGTACAATTTCAACTTCGGCCTGTCTTTGTTATCCCAACATTTATTTTAGTTATTGTTATTTACACACTCCTCGTATTCTTTACATTGATTTTCACGTGCAACGAAGAGCACATGTTCAGTTAGTAGTAGATAAAAATAAGGTCATTAACAACAAAACAAAATAAAAATAAATTAAAAACAATTCAAAAACTGCTCTATTCTCGGTTTCTGATCCGTCTGCAAAAACATGCACAGTGTGTTCAATTTGTTTTGCAACAATTTCAAACGGCCATATTTTCTTTATTTTTAAAGTTAGAAAGGTGATTAAAAAAACATTTTTTTACAATTTTCCTGAAGTTTTTAGTTTTTTGATAAAAATAAATTCGAAATACTATCTTAACCTTGTTTTTTTTTTTAATTGAAAGGCAGATTCATTTATAGCTCGTTTTGAGGCTCATTTTTACTTCCCTCGTAAAAGGGAAGTATTGTAATCGAGATAAAAATCACTCTCCGTGATTTTTTCAGATCTTCACGTTTCAGGGTCCCTAGATAACGAAAAACATGTTTTCTCAATTTCGTCGGTTTGTCTGTGTCCGTCTGTCTGTCTGTCGGCCTGTTCGCGGCGTAGCCAAAAAACTACTTACCCGATTGACTTGAAATTTTTGTCAAAAATTAAGGATTATATGGGGATGACCTGGTAACATTTTGGTAAAAATCCAATATGGAAAAACAAAATGGCGGCTTAGTGAAATGTTAAAAAAATTATTATTACAAAACTACTCATCCAATTTATCTCAAATTTTGCAAAAATATCAAGCATTATATTGGAATCAACTGGTAACATTTTGGTACGAATCCAAGATGGCGAAACAAAATGGCGGCTAAAATAGTGGTACTAATTCAGGTAGATATCCGCAAAAATCGATAATCGTCATTTTCCTTTTTAATTTTTCAGGCTACATTTGAAGAGATATTCCAAAGTAAATTTTACATTTTATTAGCTACTTTATCTGCTTTGTAATAATGTATTGTATTAAGATTTAAAATCCCAAGTTTTGTCATGAAAGTCTCATCATCAAGTTCATGTTAACAAGCGCTCGACCTCCCAAAACATTTTGACCATGACACAATTTGCTAGAGAAAACCAGAATCTTGCTAAATTCACAAAAGAGAATTTTAAAATCTCTAAATGTATGAGTACATTTCATCATTAGCTTTGAAAGGTCAATGGCTACTTAAAAATGAAATAAACTACTAAAAAGTCCGTATTTAAAATAAATAAATTGATGATGAGACCTCGAAGTCGAAACGTCGCATTTTAAATCTGAGTGCACTATCTTGTAGAGGAGGAAAAGTGACTATAAAAATGAAAATGTATTTTGTAAAATCTTTTCAAATTCACATATATATCTTCGGAAGTAATAGGAATTTTCCAAGTTTGTCAAGGACATATTCGATATTAAATTGCGCAGCTTGGCGTTAATTTAACCAACCTCGTATCTCCTGCGGTTTTTGAAATTCTAATGCTATCTATACCTTCGAATTTGTAACACCCTGTAGAAGAGTTTTTTTAAAAATCTATTAGGGTAAAGGAAAAACTAGTTATTCAGGATTGATATTAAAATCACAACAAAACAAAGCTGCATTTTTAAAAATTTTTGTTTACTATATATCAGTATAATGGACCTCTTTTTGCTAAATAAAAACATACTAGATTTGATATATTTATCTTTAAAGATACCCCAGAAATTTCAGATAAACACTGCCATAAGGAGCAATCTATCCCTATTGACACCACTATATAATATAGCGTTTTCCGCCTCCCTCGAACATACTCTCTTTTATTGCATAGTTTTTTCCAAATTCCTGTGGTGTCAATTTACAAAGTAAATTTATAATTAACAAGACTCATTTCTTTGACATATATACACTGGGGAGCAACAATTTGAGGTCACTTTGAAATGACATCTGTTTGGAATCTTCAGTTTGAAGCTTATATCTGGAACTTGAAAACCATTGTACTGTATTTTGTAAGTTAAATTAAAAATTCAATGTTGAATCGATGAATGGATTTTTCGATATATTTTGGGAGGAAAACAAAATTATATTTTAAACGAAAATCAACTTTTGAACCAATATGGACTAAAAAAATAACAAAACTTATCACTAATGAAAAAAATTATCGCTAATATCGTGTATGCGATCCTCTTGCATTAATACTTTCAATTAAATTAAATATCACGTTCTGGTCGATGTTATTCAATCTGCAATAGCAAGTCGCTGAGCTTCTGGGCAGTTCCTGGTATGCCTTCGGATACATCGTCTTAACTCATCATGTTCGAAGGAATTCATTTCCCACTGGAGGGCTCGATCGTTAATATAAAATGAAGCGTATCTTTCTCCGGCTCTACACCTTTTGAACAGCACATCCTTGCCGTTTCACGTTTTCCTCGACCATCTACCAACGCTCCAATTCTTGCCACAACAATATGATCTAAACTCTACGAATACTATACTATGTAGCCGAGAGGTTTTATAGAGAGAACCAATAAACTGAAATATGAATTTTAAACTAGAGCGAATACACGTTCTTTCAGAAAACTCCTAAATACTTGACAGATTATAAGTGTGACGGATAACATTTCTCGGAAAACAAATTATTAAGCTTCTATGATTCGCAATTTCCAAACAGAAATTTAAAACAGAAAATTACGACTCTTCGAAAGTTCACGGTTTCCACAACGAAAGAAGTAATAAACTATTCTAATTTTTATTAAATCAATTTTAAAATAAAAAATAAAGCTCAATAAATTGTTATTTATGTTGAAACACAAACCTTTCGTTGGTTTTGCATCTTAGAGGCCACCGATTTCGAGACTACAGGCATTCGCCTGTGCGGTAACTGACCAAGAACAAAACTTTTCGCACTACACCAAGGTAATATAAGCATTTTTCTGTTCATGTCATATTTATTGGCCATCCTGTATTAGCATACAAAAATATATATGCTCGGCTCTTTAATTGTCGAGAAAAAATGCCGAACCGCATACAGAGATTCACAAAATGGTAAAAGGAAGTACAAAAGTGTATGCTAAGAAAAGCACCGCGGAGTCAAGGTTGCCCTTTTAACAGGGCAATTTATAAATAAGGCCGGACGGTCGTTAAACAAAGAAGAGTCATCCAGCCATCAAGGTCCAGACGAGGCCGTTCTGCCTCGGACGACAATTTCAGAGAGAGTTTTTACTCTTTTTTACGCATTGTTAGAGATTCTATATTTTTGTTCAACTTTTTAACAGATCTTAATAGGGGCTTGCTCAAAATAACAAGAACGTCTGGGACTCGGTTTGGGATCTTAAAGTCGGGTTTTTACTGGAGAGCGTCTGGTTTTCGAAGTTATTACAAAAGCGGGAAACTTTTGAGAATTGACCCTTGTTTTTTCATTTATTTTAAAGTTTGTTTTGATCTATACATTTCAGTTTCCTATATCTTATAGAACTTAGTTAGCGGTTATTTCCCTACTTTTCTTTTTGTACTTTTTGCCATTGAATCTCTAAGCTCAATTTATCTTTATTGTTGCTTTATATTTCTCTCGTAAAAGGAAAGTATGTATTGTAATCGTGAAAAATCACCCTGCCACATTTTTTTCAGATCTTTAAGATTCAAGGTCCCTGCATGCCGAAAAACATGTTTTCTGATTCCGTCGGTCTGTCTGTCTGTTCGCGGCATAGCTAAGAACTACTTACTTGATTGACTTTAAATTTTGGAAATTATGGGGATGACCTGGTAATATTTTGGTAAAGATCCAATGTGGCGAAACAAAATGGCGGCATAGTGAAAGGCTAAAAAAATTATTAATACAAAACTAAATATTTTATTTACCTCAAATCATGCACAAAAATCAAGTATAAAATTAGAACTAACTGATAACATTTTGGTATGAATACAAGATGGCAAAAAAATGGCGGCTAGATAAACTGATTAAAAAGAGAACGTTGAAAAACCTCTTATTCAATTGAGTTCAATTTTTGCGCGAAAATTAGATGTGATGACAGTGCAACCCGGTAAAATTTTGATATGAATTCAACATGACGGAACCAAATGGCGGGTCTAATGAAATTTTCAAAAAAGTCTACTTATTCAGTTTATTTCAAATTATATTGAAAAATTTAGCATAGGAAGAAACTGGTGAAATATTGGTACCAATCCAATATGGTGGAACAAAATAGCGCCCAATCAAAATGTCTGAAAAAACATATATATATATATATATATATATATATATATATATATATATATATATATATATATATATTTATTTACTAACTGACAATAATATAAATTGTCGCAAAAATGTCTTTGGGTATTTAAAATCTATTTCCCTTTATTCTGACTTTCATTTAAAATTTTAATTCTCAATTCTTCTAGATTATTGGAACTATTCCGATAAACACAAGTCTAAGGGAGAAGGATCGGGGGACCGTGAAGGCCATTCCATAGGCTTCCTATCCATCCATTCGGGAACGAGACATCCAAAAATTCTCTAACTTCACGAGTAAAATGCGGAGGAGCTCCATCTTGCTGATACCAGGTTAAGTTAAGCTCGCTTCAACCAGAAAAACAATATTTTTCTGGAAAATGCGGGTTCTCTTCAATCATTCTCATAATTATTTCGCAAAATTTTAGTCTTCGATTATAGTGAACGTGACAAAGTTTTTATATAACATGAACTTTGTATGGATGCATTTTCTCAATATGAAGAATGGTTCTTACTGGAATTTTCTTGTATTTAAAGCAGAATGTCTATTTTTTTATCATCGGCGGTAGCACACCAAGGTCTTCCACATCTTGGTCGGTTTTTTACATTTCCAGTCATTCTATAACGCTCTAGAGTTCGAAAAACTACATATTTTTTTATTTGCTTGTCTGGGTGCAAATTGTTATAAATATCACATACTTCCTGATATGATCTCTGTTTATCGCCATACCCCCTTAAAATTAAAATATCAATAATCAGTGTTTCAGTAAGCAAACACCATGGTATTTCCTTTTTTACTTAATTCTGGCCGAACTGGACTTTCAGATGCCAAATTATTATTGTCAAAGGTCATACCTAATTTGTTCCTCAGCATACGACTACGTTCGAATATCGCATTGTTATCCGTTGATATTTGAAACGCCAATATCTTATGGTTTATAAAAAAATGTTCCAAATTGGCTGGACGATCAAAATAAGTAACAATACACGGGGTCTTCCAAATATATTTTTAATTCTCTGCAACTTTGTGGGCGAACCTGTATATTCCAATTTATTACAGATATGTAGATTTTTAAAAGTCTTAAAACTTTTATATAAGACATTTTTTGATAACTCCTGTATCTTTTGAAATAATCGGCCGTTCTGAGAATTTCTCCTATCCCAAAATAAGATTCATAATTATCGATGTAAGGCGATAAGAAAATAGATCCCCTAAGAGGAAAGATATACTTCAATCCACGTATTTTCAGTAATTTTTTTCCTTAGTTATAATTTGTACTCCAAATTTCAAGGCAATATAGAGCACTAAAAGTTATCGAGCAAACTGCCATTGCTTTTTTGATATACTCACTACGCGAATGCCCTGGCACCACCTACGATTCGAAATTTTTTTCCCAGTTGGTTAAATCATCATTAGAACAGCCCTTCTATGATACTGACATTTTAGTTCTGGACCCTACATGAAATAATATAGAATTGAATAAAGTCAAATTCTTTGAAATCGATTCATTAGTTAATCTGAGTTTTGAAGTAAATTTAAAGTGTACTCAAACCAACGCGGCATAGAGGAAACGAAAGCGGCTGCAACACAGAAATTAGGTTTACTAATAAGAACATCTTCCTCATCTGATAAAGACAAAAAATAAAAATTTGATATTTTCTTAAAAGCTTTTCAAGTGTAATGACGTATCACGCCTCAAACTTTTAAGAACATATTCAAATTTTTAAAAGTTCTCAGTGACGGTGAGGTTTTTCTCTAGCTTTACTATTTAACTTCAAACACTTAAATATTATTTTTTACATTGTAGGTTAACAGTTTATAAATAAAAACTTGTTTTTAAAAAGATTTTTAAAGTTTATTTTAATTTTGCCATTATTTTGTATGCACCCTGTACACGATATTCACGCTTTTTACTTGTAGGTATTGTAATCGTAAATAAATCACCTTCCAAGATTTTTCTCGGATCTTCATATTTCCGGGTCCCTAGATGCCCAGAAATATGTTTTCTCAATTCCGTCGGTCTGTCTGTCTAAGTAAGCTAAAAAACTACTTATACAATTGAACTTCCAATTTTGGCCAAAAATTAAGGGCTATTTAGAGCACAAGAATAAAGTATGAAATAACTATGAACTGGTAAAATTTTGGTGAGGAGCCTTTATGGTGAAACAAAATGGCGGCCTAATTTAATGTTTAAAGTATAAGTATCAAAAAAATCGGTACATTTCCTTTACCCGGAAAATCTCTCATTAGGAATCTTTACTTATATTAGGATTAGTGAAGTGTGGCCCAATTTAGTTCCGCACATAGCCATTTAGATACACACACGCACAAATATATATATATATATATATATATATATATATATATATATATATATATATATATATATATATATATATATATATATATATATATATATATATATATATATATATATATATATATATATATATATATATATATATATATATATATATATATATATATATATATATATATATATATATATATATATATATATATATATATATATATATATATATATATATATATATATATATATTGTTTTTGTAGGTTTTCTTGGACCGTAACTTTTATATATATATTTGTTTTTTATTTTCTTAGGATTTTATATATATATATATATATATATATATATATATATATATATATATATATATATATATATATATATATATATATATATATATATATATATATATATATATATATATATATATATATATATATATATATATATATATATATATATATATATATATATATATATATATATATATATATATATATATCTTAGGGTCCTTGTAAAAGTAAGATGTGTTTATGTTCTTATTCACATATTTATTAACGTTTCGATCTATTTTGACCTTCTTCAGAATACATTGAAGTTAGAAACTAAAAAAATTGTAACTGTTAAATCATGTTCTGTATCGTACAATTTTTTACTTTTACTTACCTAGGAACGATCAATCTAGTTTTTGACTGAAGCAATGCATTTTGCTAGATTGATTGTTCCTAGGTAAGTAAAAGTAAAAAAAATGTACGATACAGAACATGATTTAACAGTTACAATTTTTTAGTTTCTAACTTCAATGTATTCTGAAGAAGGTCAAAATAGATCGAAACGTTAATAAATATGTGAATAAGAACATAAACACATCTTACTTTTACAAGGACCCTAAGAAAATAAAAAACCAAATACATATAAATATATATATATATATATATATATATATATATATATATATATATATTTGTTATATAAACAAAAATACTTAAAAAAATTAAATTGAAAATAAGTTTGTTTTTGCTTTTAGATTGTCTATAAAAATCTGTAAAATCTATAAACTCCCCAGACTTATTAAAAATAAACAATGAAAAGTAAAAAATAGGCCCGCTTGAAAATTTTACTTTTTCAAGAGGTCTTAGACTAATAAAAGCCATAAGTACACAATAATTGAGCTTAAGGTTTTATACATTACTACCTAAAGTTAATATGTCATAGTCAAATTAATCAATACCAGTGGCGTATTTAACGCAATATACAAAATAAAATATTCTTTTCATTGCGAAATAATTCAGGAAACAAAATTTGAAAAAATGTGTGCTGTAGATAAAACAGGTGTTTTGGAGAATCTTCTCATTCCAAAAATTGTAAATGATGCTTCACAATTTTTCCAGCTTATTAATTTTTAAGAACCTTTCCAGACATTGTCTCCATCTCACTTCCGACAAATTTTAAATGCGGATAAGAAACAGGGATGCAGCATACAGGAAGAGAGAGGAAGTAGTAATTGAAAGTGAAGTGTAGTTGAAAATAGGTGAGTCGGTAGAGTTCAGTGGCACCAGGGTTATTATAAGGGTACGTGCGTAGGGGGGCAGGGGGGAGCCAGACGTTTCGGGCGGAGCTTAGCGGGATGCTGCGACGTTGCCAAACAATGCTCGCTCGGGTAGCGATATAAATTTTCATTATAAGACCTGACATGAATTGATTTAATGAGGCATTTACATACTTGCATTAAACTAAACTGTAAAATATTTTCGTTCTTATTTTTTTAACAGATATATTCTTAATAAAAATGTGAACGTAGTTTTTAATCTATATTTTTTTTATCCTACCTTTAACTATATGAGATATTCTTCTTGTAAGTATGTAAAGCTTCTTTTAATCTCCTATAGTTCAAGCTGGAGGTAGGTGTCAAAACAGAAAAGAATGTAGGTACCATGTGGGTAATCCGATTTTAAACCGACTTCAAAAAATGAGTACATCGGTTAATCCGCGATGGTTTGGCCAATTTGGATGACATTTTCAGGGAATATTCCAGATATTATCGAAAAGGTTTCATAGCAAGCATATTTAAAAAATGGCGGCATGTTCAATTATTATATATCGCGTATCATCAAATATTTTTATAAAAAAATAGAAACGACTTAAAAAAAGTGCTAAAAAGTAAACAATAATATTTTATTCCACATTGAAAATTTGATTTATGAAGTCGGTGACAAAATAATAAATATCGTGTCTATTTAAAGTGGTATGTAGATATATACATATATATATATATATATATATATATATATATATATATATATATATATATATATATATATATATATATATATATATATATATATATATATATATATATATATATATATATATATATATATATATATATATATATATATATATATATATATATATATATATATATATATATATATATATATATATGTGTGTGTTGATTTTTAGTCCTTCACGGATGGAAAAATACAATGTGTTTTCATTCCGGGTGTACATCCGTTCACTACTGTCGTTCTGAAAAGAACAGTTTTGCTGACGTTTCGCCAAAATCACAGTTGGCATTTTCGAAGCTTTCTTTCTCGCGTCTGAATAGAGTGTCTAATTCTTAATTACTTAATCATTTATATATATATTTATATATAAATATATATATATATATATATATATATATATATATATATATATATATATATATATATATATATATATATATATATATATATATATATATATATATATATATATATATAATGATTAAGTAATTAAGAATTAGATTGACGCCGATTTCATAAATCTAATTTTCAATGTGGAATAAAATATTTCATTCCAGATACTACTATTATATATAAGGTATGGAATGTCCGGTATGTTATATGTCAATCAAACAAATATCTTCTTGCTGATTATAAGTATACTAGGTTTGATACCTTTTTCTTTAAAGACGAAATTTGAGAAAAACTGCAACTGCGAAGTAATCACTATTTAGTAGAACGTTTTCCGTCTCTCTCTAACACATTGCATATTATGACAGGGTTAGCTAAACAGACGCCCAATGCATATTTTTATATCTTGGTAGAACTGAATATCGGCCATTATCTTTTTTGACATTGAATTTTAGTAACCCTTCAATTTGAATAATCTTTATTACTATTATTATTATTAAAAATATTATTATGTAGAACTAAATAAACTATTGTGCAATTTAAGAGCAATTTCTTAAAATTTAACTTTAATTTAAATGGTCATAGCTTTTAAACAGAACTTGTTTTTTTTTTACATTTTGCAGTCATATATTTTATTAAAATTGTTGTGGTACCTGACTTATACAAAATGCTTCGATCTGGTATGTACGGTAAGAAAAAGTAGTATTTTTTATACAAACTTTGATGAGAGCTAAAATGTATCAATCTGAAATTATTTTTATTTTATATATACTTAATAAATATGTTATTAGAAAAAAAACTAACTTTTAAAATTTTTGATATCTGATTTATTTTCTCAGAATAAATTGCTTTCCTAAAAATATGCATTTTCCAACATTTTCCTGCCTAGATTAAACATTCTTCTTGATTGGTTTGGCTTCCTTAAGGATAATTTGAGTAAAATGTATTACAATTTTGATTTTCTGATTGTAAATTTTACTTCAGAAGAGTGTTAATTAATTTGGTCAGGTCCTCAGGTCCTTTCTATTTTCTTAATATATATATATATATATATATATATATATATATATATATATATATATATATATATATATATATATATATATATATATATATATATATATATATATATATATATATATATATATATATATATATATATATATATATATATATATATATATATATATATATATATATATACATATATATATATATATATATATATATATATATATATATATATATATATATATATATATATATATATATATATATATATATATATATATATATATATATATATATATATATATATATATCAGAATAACAGACTACCCATAAGAAATATATTTTAAATATAATTTTATCTCCTAGAATTCTTGTTATAATGCAAGAAAAGTTAATTGTAATGTAATGTATAGTTAATGTTTGTACCAAATAGCTCTTCCCAAAAATAATGAAAACAGTGAAAATATCTTTTACGTGATTTAGGAGATTAATCCAGATTTAAGAAATTAAAAGATCTGACAAAGTAAATTAAATCTTTTGAAGTAATAGTGAAAATCCAAATTGTAATAAATTTTTTCAAGTTGTCTTTAAGGATGCCCAAAAAATTAAAAAAATTAGTATTTTTTAAAATATTGTTTAATTTAGAATGTAAGTATGTATGCATTTAACATCAAAATTATTTGAGATTTACTAATCCTAGCTCTTGGCAAAGTTCGTGTAAAAAAATTTACTTTCGTTTTACCCCTCGTTCGTATAAATCTCACAAAAATTTTAGCAAAGCATGCGCCTACAAAATGTAGAATCC
>JAUTXW010002739.1:335000-483312 GCA_030620095.1 Kuschelorhynchus macadamiae | reverse complement strand
CCCCCCCCCCCCCCCCCCCCCCCCCCCCCCCCCCCCCCCCCTATATATATATATATATATATATATATATATATATATATATATATTATATATATATATATATATATATATATATATATATATATATATATATATATATATATATATATATATATATATATATATATATATATATATATATATATATATATATATATATATATATATATATATATATATATATATATATATATATATATATATATATATATATATATATATATATATATATATATATATATATATATATATATATATATATATATATATATATATATATATATATATATATATATATATATATATATATATATATATATATATATATATATATATATATATATATATATATATATATATATATATATATATATATATATATATATATATATATATATATATATATATATATATATATATATATATATATATATATATATATATATATATATATATATATATATATATATATATATATATATATATATATATATATATATATATATATATATATATATATATATATATATATATATATATATATATATATATATATATATATATATATATATATATATATATATATATATATATATATATAACATATATATAAACATATATATAAACATATATATATACAGGGTGTTCAGTTAAGGGCGTACACTATCTATATCTCAAGAACCCTTGACTGCAGCCAATTGGAAAAAAAAAATTCATGACTAAAATGGCAACGAGGAATCGTCCAAAAATTTTTTTAACTTTGCAAATTGGCCGTAAGGGGGCGCAACTGTCAAAAGGAAAATACAAATTTAAAATTTGAGCAAAATTACTAAATTAAGATATAAGTTTTATAACGTCATTCGAAAGCTGAGTCAATTTTCTATGAATTCGCTTTAAGCCAAATTTTCATTGGATTAATAATAAGGGTGGGGGAAACAAATGTGTGTTGTCATATTTAAATCGCTATATCTTGTACACTTCTTAACCAATTTTAATGCACAAGGTGTCATATGAAAGATAATTTTTACATCTCTTAATGGACTTCTGCAGTGATATAAATTAGTTTTAAAAAAAGAAGTCAGATGGCGCTATCCAATGTGGTTAGAGTTTTCTTGAAATTTTTCTAAAATTTCAAATGGATCGGTATGCTTTACCTTATAAATTATAAAAGTGAATTATAAAATCTACATTTTGGCGAAAACCGCATATCGAAATCTTTATTCGTTTCGGAGTTGTTGCTAAATAACTGGTGATAAAAGAAGCAAAAACAAAAAAATCGAGTTTTATGAAGTTAGTATCTGACAAATAAATGATATTATGGAATTAATTAAAGCATGTTAAAGGTTTACTTAATAACCAGATTAAAAAATCTTAATTGAACTAATTGTAAGCAATGTCATACCATGAGGTATTGCGTTCTTATTTCTTATTTGCCTCCTTGTACTGTCACAGTAAGCCGTGAAAAACAACAGACACATTGCGCCTCGTTGTCATGGCAATAAAAGCAGTAACTGTCATTTTGGTTTGTTTATTGTCTTGTGAAAGAAAGTTTACTTCTTGTTTCCGTTACTAAAGTAAAAATGCCGTTTACAAATGAAGAGGCATTTGATATGTTAGGTGTGTATTTTGAGTGCTTTCGAAATGCAGCCAGAGCTTCAAGGGAGTATGCTTTGCAGTACCCTAATCGGACGCATCATTCCAGGCACGTGTTTACTCGTTTGGCAAGACGACTCAGAGAAACTGGCAGAGTTCAACCAACTTCGACTCAAATATGGCATCGCAGAGTCAGAAATGGGACGAATATCATAAACGTTTTAGCTTATATCAATGTTGATCCACATGCTAGTATTCGCGAAATTTCTAGGGACTTGGGACTTTCAGTTGGCTCCATTCATAAAATTTTGATGGATTTTAACATGCATCCATATCATATTGTTTTGCACCAGGCTTTACTAGACTTGGATTTCGACAATCGCTTAAATTATTGTCATTGGCTTCTCAACATGATAAGGGAAGATCGCCGTTTTTTGGATAAAGTACTATGGACAGATGAAGCCTCATTTACCAGCAATGGTAGAGTAAACTTGCACAACATGCATTACTGGTGTGATAATAATCCTCATTGGATGCGTGAAGTCGACCATCAACATCGTTGGACAGTGAATGTATGGTGCGGAATTGTTGAAGGAAAGATTATCGGGCCTTTTATCTTTGATAGGACTCTAAATGGTGAATTATACCTTCAATTTTTAATTAATGAGCTGCCACAGTTATTAGAAAACGTGACCCTCGCGACAAGAAGAAATTTGTGGTTTCAACACGATGGATGTCCTGCCCATTTTTCAAACCAAGTGCGTCACTACCTTGACCAGCAGTTCCCTTTCCGGTGGATTGGAAGAGGAAGTTTATTTCTTTGGCCAGCCAGGTCACCGGACTTAACTTGTCTCGATTTTTATTTATGGGGAAGAATAAAAGATCTCGTTTACAAAACTCGACCAACAACGCGAGAAAATATGATCGAGAGAATTAGAACGGCTATAAACAGCATATCCGTGGCGGAAATTAAAACTGCTGTCTCGTCAACACAACAAAGGCTGTACCGCTGTATTCAGAATGATGGAAAACATTTTGAACATATCCCATAAATGCCTAATTTTTCTGAAAATTTTGTTCTTGTTCTTGTTACTCGTTACCTGTTTCTTAGTATTTTTGCCACGAAGGTTTTTTATACGTTACTCGTTATGTTATTCTGCTTTGTTATGGCCCGTTGGCCTTTAAACACGCTCCAAATTTTAATAGTCTGCTAAAGTTTGGACCAGTCCAAAGCCTGGATAAAGTGTGATGGAAGGCAAATAAAAATATTACTACTTACAATTAGTTCAATTAAGATTTTTTAATCTGGTTATTAAGTAAACCTTTAACATGCTTTAATTAATTCCATAATATCATTTATTTGTCAGATACTAACTTCATAAAACTCGATTTTTTTGTTTTTGCTTCTTTTATCACCAGTTATTTAGCAACAACTCCGAAACGAATAAAGATTTCGATATGCGGTTTTCGCCAAAATGTAGATTTTATAATTCACTTTTATAATTTATAAGGTAAAGCATACCGATCCATTTGAAATTTTAGAAAAATTTCAAGAAAACTCTAACCACATTGGATAGCGCCATCTGACTTCTTTTTTTAAAACTAATTTATATCACTGCAGAAGTCCATTAAGAGATGTAAAAATTATCTTTCATATGACACCTTGTTCATTAAAATTGGTTAAGAAGTGTACAAGATATAGCGATTTAAATATGACAACACACATTTGTTTCCCCCACCCTTATTATTAACCCAATGAAAATTTGGCTTAAAGCGAATTCATAGAAAATTGACTCAGCTTTCCAATGACGTTATAAAACTTATATCTTAATTTAGTAATTTTGCTCAAATTTTAAATTTGTATTTTCATTTTGACAGTTGCGCCCCCTTACGGCCAATTTGCAAAGTTAAAAATATTTTTGGACGATTCCTCGTTGCCATTTTAGTCATGAATTTTTTTTTCCAATTGGCTGCAGTCAAGGGTTCTTGAGATATAGATAGTGTACGCCCTTAACTGAACACCCTGTATATAAAAAATATATATATACATAAAAAAAAATATATATATACACATCTTCCGTCATTCGGAAGCCCGAAATGTCATATTGTACGGGCATTCGAAACCCATTGCGAACCCATTGGAAGCCCACCTTCGGGCTTCCTAACTACAAACGTGTATAAAGCTTTCCTACGTTCACACCAACGTTAACGAAAACTGTACCTAATTTTTTGCGTGGGCTTCATATTTACATGTTACTCTCTAAAAACATACGCGCCAGGGTTCACGGTATCGTACTGTAGTTGGCGCTCTAGTTGTTATGTGTAAATGATATACAACTCTGTATAAATACGGGTTGAAAAGCCCCACTAAATACGACGACTTTAGCCGTACCGGCGACATAGCAGCGTCGCAGAAAATTTGGATTATAATTTTAATAAAATTAGACATTTGTGCATTATGCTTATGAATTCGAATATATGGGGGGAATTCGTAGCCTGGGCTTCAAAAAAACGCGCGAAATGAACTTAGTGAATATTAGTGACATAGATGAGATAACAAATTGTGGCTATTTTTATATTAATGAAACGTTCAAAGCGGATTTTAGAACTTGCTTTAGGCACTTGTATGAACTTAAAAAATGTACAGCGAAATGGTTTTGATTAATTGTTAAGCGGTAGGGAAAATAATACTAGCATATCTTGCCCTAAAGACAAAATAAATCATACAAAATCCTCATTTTGATCTTTGACACATTCTTATTAGGTTAATATCATTATCTTTTTAATTAAATTAACATTCAACTATTTTCTACGGGTTAATATTTAGAAAATTTTTTCAGAAAAATATATAAAACACAATATTAGAAAATGTATTTAGTTAGGAAAATATTAAAAAGTGTACGGCAGCATGTTAAAAGCATACACCCATAAATTTCATTACACATAAAAACAACGCATACCAATCAAAAACCAGAACATAACTCAACAGAAATGCATGGAAACAAAAACGACCTTAAAACGTTAAGTATAACTTTAAAGAAATAATCCTAGTTTTTTTCTTCAGTGTCAATCCTGTGCTAGGCAATTTGAAAGGTCTGCACAAAAGATCGTAATTGACAGCTAAGTAAAATGTTTCCGTATTTAGTATAGTTAAAAGGAGTTATTTATAGTAAAAAATAACATATATGAAAAAACTGTGCTGGCCTTTAAAACTGCCACTACAGTATTTTTTGTAATTTTAGTGTTGAAATCCATTTGTTTGTATGTTTTGATAACCCTGTATATCTGACCTAAAGTTTATTACTGTCTAAACTATTTTTTTCTATAAGCACCAACTTTAATCAGAAATAAAAATTTCTTAATGTATGCCTACTTAATAAAGTTTTCCATATGTTGCATACTTTTTTGGACACACTTTGCATATGGTTGTGAAGCATTAGTCCCGCCTGTGTACTAGCAAAAGTATATTCTAAACATTAACAGGACAAATATATATATAAAAAAAGATCATCTGCTTTTAAGCAGATTTAGCACTGAAACATGAGGCCAGCTTTCGAGCTAATATCAAATTGTATTTAGTGTCCAAATTTTGCATTTACTTTGATACAGGGTGTTTTTTTGATCGGTGACAAAAAATGCAGGACATAATTTTTGGCTCACTTTAGGGCTAGAAGTTCATATTAACATGTGCTTGCAAGGCATTCGTTTTTGAGATAGGGAGTGTTAATATTTTAATTTTTTTAGTTTTTATTCTGGAACATTTGATGTACTGTATGCTGCGAATAATGCCTACAGAGTGGCTATGAAATATTTCAGAGCACTATATAGGGCATTACTTTTTCCCAGGTTGCGACTCCTTCTACAGGAATTTCTCCTCACAGGAATTTTTACTACAGTGCCACTAACCATTTTTACTACAAATGAAAATTCCTTATTCTGTTCTGTAAATTCTTCGTCTTTTGCATTAATTTAATTTTTTGAACTGTTTAGAACTTATTAATGGAAATGTATATTTATGCTTGGTCATGGCACACATGGCTCGTGGAAAATGGGAAAAAATGGTCAAATTTTAATTCTGTAAATAGGAAAGAAATTTCAATTTGACAAGGTCTAATCCGAAGAACCATGATTTCTTAGTTGACTCTAGCCGTGAGAGCTTTCGTACTAAACGGATCCTTCCTTTGATTCTTGTAAAGTTCCTGATTTCTTGAAAACATTAGAAAATATTTGTGATGTATCCTTGTAGACAAGTCTAAATCATTCATTCATAACTAAGATGGAAGATCTCATTTCACAATATTTAAGTTTTATCTAGTAAATATTACAATCTTTTAGATCCATTTTACATTATAAAAGAGATCAAACATATATATAAATGCCCCACTAATCCGATTGTTATAAATAGTACTTGAAAGCAGTTACGTTTCAATGTGTTAGTAACTATATAGACTTAAATAATGTTGCACTATTAGAACTTTACTTTTTTATAGCCTTCCGGTGAGTGGTAAGGTGTCACCAAAAAAAATAATAAACATTTTCTTGTATTTTATAATCATATTGTTAAAAATAGTACTTCACAGCAGTTAGTCCTTTAAATATGCAAATAACTACGCATTTTTTTAATAAAGTTTTATATCCAAAGAATTAGTTTTATTTTCTTTTGTTAGTTAGTAATGATTACGACTTTTAAATGTGCAATAATTTTTTAACAGATAAACTATAAGTTCTTAAAGTTTTTACATATAGAGGCAACCACAATCTATAAAACTTTATATTTATCATTAATTAAATTATTAAATCATCAAACACCACATACGATCAAATCAAAATAAAACAAATGGTAAAGTACCATAACAACAACAAAAACATTTTCTTGCATTAATAATCTGATTGATAATCACAGTACAATACTTAGAAATATAATACTTAAAATTGTAGTAAATCTAATAAAACCATTTTTTCTATTAACGCATAGAAAATAGTCTATTACAAAAATGACTTCTTCAGTTTTTCGAATTAACCTATTCACAGTTAAAAATGTTTACTTAATATAATTCTCCATTAATAAAAAATAAGTATGATAACTGTTAAGAGTAAATAAAAATGCTTGTATTGCTTGAGCATATTGGCAACGCAGCTGGGCTTCGTATAATTCAACAAGTATATACATTTTTACACAGCGGGCTTCTTATTCTCTAAAAACGTATGGGATTCATAAAACCTGGAAAATATAACGATTTCTGTATATCAACAAAAAGTTACCCGTCTGCCTTTGCTTGCAATAACTGTAAGATTTAAATTGTTTTTCAATAAAATACACTTTATTCAAACCAATATTTGTGCCGGGATTCGGGTAGTCTGTGGGACATGCCGGGCTTCATATTAGACATGAGATGTGTGTGTATATATATATATATATATATATATATATATATATATATATATATATATATATATATATATATATATATATATATATATATATATATATATATATATATATATATATATATATATATATATATATATATATATATATATATATATATATATATATATATATATATATATATATATATATATATATATATATATATATATATATATATATATATATATATATATATATATGATATATATATATATATATATATATATATATATATATATATATATATATATATATATATATATATATATATATATATATATATATATATATATATATATATATATATATATATATATATATATATATATATATATATATATATATATATATATATATATATATATATATATATATATATATATATATATATATATATATATATATATATATATATATATATATATATATATATATATATATATATATATATATATATATATATATATATATATATATATATATATATATATATATATATATATATATATATATATATATATATATATATATATATATATATATATATATATATATATATATATATATATATATATATATATATATATATATATATATATATATATATATATATATATATATATATATATATATATATATATATATATATATATATATATATATATATATATATATATATATATATATATATATATATATATATATATATATATATATATATATATATATATATATATATATATATATATATATATATATATATATATATATATATATATATATATATATATATATATATTTTTATATATATATATATATATTTATATATATATACAGTGTGTCAAGATCAAGAACCATATTTCCTCCTTAATCCTTGTTTCTTCTGGGGTACCGCAGGGCTCCCATTGTGCCCCACTTCTTTTCAACCTTTTTGTCAATGATATCATTGAACGGGTCAGCAACTTTGCTGACGACTTAAAATTATACTGGCCGATTGAGCAGGCTGAGGATGTGGTGACCCTTCAGAATAGTCTGAATGCCTTGTGGGATTGGACCATGGTGAATCACTTATTTTTGAATATAAAAAAGTGCTGTTATATCAGTTTCTTTAAGGGTATTAATAGGCGTGATACTCATTACAACATAAATGGTGTTGAGTTGGAGCGAGTTCATATCGTCAAGGATCTCGGAATTTTACTCGATGAGAGGCTGAATTTTCGTGAGCATATTTCTAGGATTGGCCTTAAGGGTATGATGATGCTAGGTTTTATGTTGAGAAATTGTTCTGAGCTTCCTCTTAATGTTATCCGAATCCTTTTCTGTGCTTTAGTTAGGTCTAATCTTGAATATGCTTCTGTTGTGTGGTCTCCCTTTTACCAAGTTACTCAAGTATATATATATATATATATATATATATATATATATATATATATATATATATATATATATATATATATATATATATATATATATATATTATATATACATATTTATATATTATATTATGCATTTTGGGACTTGTTGGAGAATGTTCACGTTATATTTTTTTCTATCCATGAATGGGTAGCTTCGTTTATCTTTTATTTAGTCTAAAGTTAAATTACACGAATTTTTACAGTGTTGACTTTCTGCAGTCGTTCAAATTTCTTTATATTAAGTTACTTACCAACTGTATCATAAAAATCTGGGGTATATGATCCTCCTTGTTCATCACTTTTCTCCTCTGATAACCATCTTATTTTAATCTTAGGTGAACTTTTATAAATATTTTGAACTGCCTGACATAAATAAAAGCCTCCTTCAGCATTTCTGACTGCTAAGAACTCATTTCTAAAAACATATAATTCTTTATAGCATTGGTAGCTTTAGATATAAAACGTATTTAGTGTTCTCTAGTGATTTTAAATTACATTTGAGTATAATTTATATATAATCATATTAGAATTTTATGATAAAGGATATTGTTTACCTAACGACAATGATGAGAATTTTAAATGTTTAAGGCTACAAAACAGAAAATTATATTTTGCAAAGGCAACAAAAAAATGTAGAGCACATAGCAAAATCTTTAAAATAGAATGTTCCTTAAAACAAAAAATCAATAATAATAATAATAATAAGTAATACTGAATACCATTGAAATTCTACCTAATATGAATACTACAAAACTAAAATAACTAACATCAAAGGGAGGGGGGGGGGGTTATAGTTAAAGTAAACAGACCGACTGCGTATCTCTGTCTTATAAGGAATTTCTTTAAGACATCACTTTTGACGGTTTAATAATAATAAGTAATACTGAATACCATTGAAATTCCACCTAATGTGAATAAAACAAAACTAAAATAACTAACATCAAAGGGGGAGTGAGAACAGTGAGTATAGTTGAAGTAAACAGACCGACTGCGTATCTCTGTCTTATAAAGAATTTCCTTAAGACATCAGTTTTGACATTAAAATAATAAACAAACTTTCTTAGAAAGATATTGGAAGAATTTTAATTAAGTATTGATTCTGCCTCTGCGCATAAATCACCTGCTACGCAAAGGAGCCGGATGCTCAGCCAAATACAAAATATGGCGGGTGACCTTGAAAAACGCTTGGTTTTTTTTTGCAAAAAGAAAGTTAAAACATATTTTTACTAAGGACATTTTTTCTTTGTCGGTAAATAAGACGTTGAAAAGTAAACACGTTTTAGAATTACTCCGATATTCTCTTAAATACCATATCTGCCCTTATCAAGGTGTATATTGAAAAAATATATTTCCCGATAAGCTGAAACTTGCTAAAGTTATTATACCGATTCATAAAAAAGGTCAACTTAACGATATCAATAACTGTCGACCAATATCTAGTGTCAGTTATTAACAAAGTAATCCAAAATATCAAATTATGAATACTTCCAAAAGCATGACTTACTTTGTAGGTTTCAATTTGGATTTAGGTCAGTAATGTAGACCTAGTACAACACTCGTGATAAATAACATCATAGAAACAATTTTTAAAAATGTTTAAAATAAATATAACACTATCGGACATAAGTATTGCAACAAATTGAAAAATTCTTAAAATTGCAAATTGTTGGCTATAACTTTGGCACATCTTCCACGGATCGTTTTCAGAAATGCGTTTTATCAACCTGTCTGCGCGTACATTTGTTTTTCTTGGTCTACCTGACTTGGGAATAGAATCCAAATGATGTTTTTCATTAAAATATGAGATTATCCGTGAAACTGTACTGGGAATTAACGAAAACCTTCGAGCAATAGCAGCTTGTTTTTCTACATCTTGGAAAGCTCTTAGAACTCGTGATCTTAAATCTTTGGACACAGCAGTTCCTTTTCCCATTTCCTTTTCTGAACTGGCGTCAACAAAATCTACGTTGCAGACTAAGATTTACTCCCAAAACTACTACACAAATACAATAAAATATGTTTGTTGCAATACTGTTGACGCTTAAAAAACAGCAAACCACCATGTATTCGCTATATACCATGCCAATTTTTGATTTTTTTAATTTGTTGCAATACTTATGTCCGATAGTGTATCTGCTGTCAGTACGATTACTCAAGCATTTTATTATATTTCCAGTTCTTCATGGTGTTCCGCAGAAATCTGTCCTGGAACCTATATTATTTAAAATGTGTAATAATAACGTATCCTCTTTAGACTAGAAGGTAGTGTTTATATTAATTGCAGTTGAAACCACCTTAATATTAGAATAGGAGCTTCAAGAGAGCTGTCAGCGGGGAAAAATGTCTGCTATTGGTTTAATGACTATGAGTTATGAAACAATCAGAACAAGATCCGGGGGATCACTTTTTGTCTGAGAAGTTATAAACTTACTAGTTACTGACCAGTGCTTTCCTTTTTAAATTACATCAGGGTTGTTATATTTTAAAAATTTTGTTTCAAAACAAGTGTTTTAATCGTGTTTGAAACGCAATTATTTATTTCAAACAGTTTTTTTATATTTCGTTTAAAAAAAGTGTTTTAAACATGTTCAAAACATCATTATTTGTTTAAAATCGGATACAAAAGATTCAATTTACAACTTGAATTTTTCAAAAGAAAACGAAATGGGCTCATTTTAACTGTTTAAATAAATGAATATACTTTATACCCATAAGAAACTAAAAATATATATATATATATATATATATATATATATATATATATATATATATATATAATATATATATATATATATATATATATATATATATATATATATATATATATATATATATATATATATATATATATATATATATATATATATATATATATATATATATATATATATATATATATATATATATATATATACATATATATACATATATATATATATATATATATATATATATATATATATATATATATATATATATATACATACATATATATATATATATATATATATATATATATATATATATATATATGTATATATATAAATAAAATGGTCACGTTAGCGTCTTGAAAAAAAAATAAATAAAAAAGTGGCTAAGAGCAATTGGCTGAAGTTTTTAAATTCATCGCGAGGGGGGCGCAATTGCAAGGGTGAACATAAATTCCAATAATCCTGCAAAAACTCCCAGAATTAGATATAACTTTTATTTACTAGTTGGAAAGCCGAGTTACTTTCCTCACTTTGGTTCTAAAGTTATTGTCATATCACCCCTAATAAGGTTCGGGGGAGCTATTGAATTACGAAAGATTTAAATTGCTATATCTTCTGAACCCCTTATAAGAATTGAATGAGTTTATTCTTTCTTAAAAGGGAATTTCAAGCTGTTTTAGGATTTGGATTGAGCGACACTGGAAGAAGTTTTCAGAAATTGGTTAGTTAACGCTGTGCTGTCTGTAACGATTACAATTTTTTCCGATTTTCTTAAATTTTTTAAACGCAAAGTTATACTTCTCTTATGCTAGTTATAAAAAGTAACAAAAGACCGAAGTTTCTCAAATTAATGAAATGATAGTAATTTCGGTATCAATGCTGTTTCTACTTGTTAATTGAGTCTCGTAATTTGCCAACTCAACCACAATTTAGCCAACTACTTAACATATTGGGGGACATAGCCCCCCTGACCTCTCTTGGTGATACCTTTGAAAATCTCGATTCTGCTGCTGCACACAAATCATAAGTCTACGGTGTTACAGATCGATGTGAACCTCTGAGAGAAACATCATTAGTCTAACAAACGACCCAAAAGATCAGCCACATACAAAATGTGGCGGTTGACTTTAAAAATGCATGGAATTTTTAGAGTCTTATTTTTCTGGGAAGAAATAAGTAACTCGGGCAAAAAATAAAGTCTACAGTTTTTCCAATTAAAAAAAAAACCTTTTTCAAACCGAAAAAAAAATATGATAAAAATACTGACTTCCCAATAATCTTACTAAACTTACTCATGACATTTTTTTCCCCGTCGAAAAATAAGAACTTGAAAACAAAATTAACAATAATACAATGATTTGTTACTTTTGACTTTCCTCTCTTCACATTTTATCTAGGCTTAGAAATAATTGAAACTTTTTCAGAACCGCACTCTGTTTATTTGCGTTACGTTTACTATTATGTTGTTGCTTTGGCTCGTTGGTCTCTAAATAGGACCGTATTTAGAGACCAACGAGCCAAAGCAACAAAATAATAGTAAACGTAACGCAAAAACACAAGTAAACAACAAAAACAGCACTCTGTAGGTAACTAGATAACAAAAAAAACTAAAAATTCCAATCTTCAAAATGTTTTCCGTCATTTAGGATGCATCGATTTAACCTTCAGAGAGTCAATGAAACAGCAGTTTAAATTTCAATTTCTTCCTTTGATAAATTGTATATGGCAATTTTGATCTTCTCAATGATGTTTTCTCATTTTATAAATAAAACTTCTGAGCATTCTCCATAAATAAAAGTCCAAACAAGTTAAACCAGGAAATTATTATTAAAATGGGCGGGACAACCATTACGCTGATACCACATGTTCATTCTAGTAGCGATCGTCACGTCTTCTAGCAGTTCTGGTAAATCGTTATAATGAATACATTTTTTCCACTCCAAACCTCGGTTCTGACAAAGTTTTGATCAGCTAAGCCTAGATAAAGTGCGTAGGGTGGGAAGTGAAAAGTATCCAACAATATTGCATTATTGTTAATTTCAAATAATTTAATAAAGCCGTAAATAATAATCTGCCCAGTATTCAAAAATAATCTTGTTTTCATAGTCCATTCGACCAAATCTAATAGTTGTTTAATACCGTTTTTAAAAAGACACCGAGGTAATTCTAAAACGCATCGACTTTTCAAGTTCTTATTTTTCGAGGAAGAAAAAATATCCCGAGAAAAAATGTCGCGAGTAAGTCTTTTTCGTTAAGATTATCGGAGTCAGTATTTTGTTCATATTTTATTTTTTGTTGCTTTAAAAGTTTTGCTTTTATTAAAAAAAAGCAACATATTTTTTTCTTTGTCAAAAAATAAGATCTTGAAAATTCGATGCATTTTTAAGGTTAACCGCCTATATTGTAATTGGCTGATCTTTTAGCTCGTTTGCTAGACTATTCAGGTTTTCCTCAGAGGCCTACATCGATCTATAACACCGCAGATATCATGTGATTTGTATGCAGCAGCAAAATCGAGAGTTTCAAGGGCCTCTCTAAGAGTCACCATATATTAAGCAGTTGGCTAAATTGTGGTTGAGTTGGGAAATTACGTCTGGGGGTGCGCCTGGAGTTTTAATTTCATTCCGGTGTCCTCATTATTAATCATTTCGTCCGAAAAATACCTATTAATTCACTTATTTGCCAATAGCTTAAAAACTAATAAAGATATCCACGTGCGGTTTTCGTCAAAACTTCAGTCTTTTGTTACTCTTATAACAAATGTAAAAGAAGTGCAACATCCCATTTAAACATTTAAACTGAAAAAATATGTGATCGTTACAAACAGCGCCATCTAACCAATTTAAGCTAATTTGTAACCTGCTTAAAAACTATGTAATGTTATTTTATTGTATATTTTATTCATAAATGAATCATTAAGTCAAATTCAGTGAATTCTTTCCCGATTTGGCTCATTTTGTAGTATAAGGAAAAACATTAAACGCTATGCTCTAAATTTACTTCTATTGAATTACAATTTGATAGGAATCTTTAACTAAGTTATTTATTTTTAAATGGAAAAGACTATTACATATTTTATTTTGAAAAGAAGAGCCTTGTCTATATATTACTTCTAACTTAGTCATTACCATACCAAGGATGCTCATATAAACATATCTTGCAAGGATAGGGCAGTATTTAATTTTGGCCTCACGTTACTGACGTGGAAAAAGTATCAGATACTGTTAGTTTTACAACAAATACCTTTACGTTTTGTAAAGTATTAAAATAGAATTCTTTAATAGGTTGTATAGTTGTTAATAATTTTTTTGTACATGAAATTATAGGTACACAATTTACAATATAAATATAAATTTTTTTTAGGAAACAAAACAAATTATGGACAGTTTAGTGAATGTGTAGTACTGTATATAATAATATATACTGTCTTATTTTTTGTATATCGATTATTATAACACTCGACTCGACGAGTATTATATTGTCCCTACTAGAGTTGAAAAATGTTGTCGTCGGCCTGTCAAATCGTACTTCTTTCTGCATTTTTACATTTCGGTCACTATATCTTGGAAATGATTTCATATAAACTTCTAAAATTTGGTACGTTTTTAGAGCACACTTGGGGCTCTCAAGCGGTACCTAACGCATCTTCGTATCATTTGGTATTTCCTGTATTAATTTTTTTTGAGGTTTTTTGGAATGTGGTTTTATACACGGTAACTGTCGAAAAAATATGAAGTCTATTGAAAATGGGTGCGAGCGAAGTTTTTTTTATTATTATTTTTGAACCTAATTTTTTTTTATCAAAAACAACGAAAACAAGGGCCCATTCAATGCCCTCTAGTGGCCAAAGGTTGCAAATTTTTGACAAAAACAAAAGTGAACCTTCTTTTCAAAAAACTGTAAGCAAATTACGATTATCGCCTCATTAAAAAAAAATTACTTAAAAAAAATCTATTTTTAATATGTTTTTACTATCGTTCGCTAAAAGTAGTTTTATTGACAATTGCTATAAGATAAAATTAATAAGGAGGCAAAAATGTACAAAACTGCTTTTTAAGTGTGGAGCTAAGTGTTTCAAGAGAAAAACTACTTGCGCGTAAAGCATAAATCTTTTTCCCCGTTTGGTGATTTTTTTCTGCACCGACTAATAATACAATTTATTAAAAATCAGTCAAACCCTTTGAGGTTCCTAGGTATTTTTTCCTGCGCATGAATGCGTCGAGATCCTGTCAAAAAACGGACCCTATAGGATAAAAGCTAAAAAAGTTATAATTTTTTGGTTGTTTTAATATACGTGACGTTTTCAACAAATCGTAAATTTTTTTGAAAATACTACCCTATACCCCTCAGCTCAAAAAGCTACTAATGCCAGCTGTACCGAGGTACCGGTTCCGATAAAAAATGGTGTAAAGGAGGTCAAAAACATAAAGATATAATTGTACATATTATTAACTTAACAAAAGACTTTACGCTTAGTGATTGTGTCGTGATTACATGAATCTTTTTTTCTTGAAAGTCGGGGTAAGAACATTTATAACTTAATTGGCAGTACATTGTTGGGTGTTAATTGGATATATCAAGAGAATGGTATTGATGTTAAATGATTTTCTTATTAATACAATATTAATTAAATGATGTACAGTTAGAATAAGACCACATTTTAAACCATGATTGAGTGTCAGAGGATGTAATAATTAGAAATGAGTGCTATAAACAATAAAGGATAGTAAATACTATTAAGAGTCATACTGACTATAAACAGAAGAGAGATGTTGTTAAAAGCATGTGGGTTACATTAAAACATTTTTGCTTCAGAATAAAAAAACGAAATACATTTTGATAAAGAAGTTGTTTCTTTTGCCTTGCCTGATAGATTAAATATATTTTATGTATCTAGTACAGACGAAAATAACAATGGAACTAATATACCTTTGACATTTAATGACAATCAACATACACCATTTACGTCTAACGACAACACGCACCATTTACTTTGTCACCTTTTAAATTAATAGAAGCTCACGAGTTAAAAACGATTGTAGTTTCATTATCAAATAGGGATAATCCAGATAACATAAATATTGAATTAATCAAAAATATATATTTTTTTCATTGAGAAGCCCTTAGTTAATTTAAAAAAAAGGTTTTTACAAGAATGGATTTTTTCCAGAAGATTAGAGATTTCTACCATAATACTGATTCACAATAGAAAAGATAAATGTCTGGAGGTTTTGAATTTTAGACCAATAAATACTTTACCCGCTATAGAAAAAAATATTGAGAAAGTTGTTTATGCTGAACTAGATTATGTAGATCACAACAAACTCCTTACTAAAAATACTATAATGCAGTCTGGATTTAGAAAAAACCATAGCTGTGAGACATAGTGTGTTTTTGATGACTGGAAAAATTGGTTCGACAGTGGATATATTATTAGGGCTGTGTTTTTGGATCTGCAAAGGGCTCTTAAGACCATGGATCGTAAAATGCTTTTGTGCAAACTTAAGAAACTTGTCTTAAACTGGCCTGAGAGTTATTTGCATGGTCGATTGCAGTGGGTTAAAGTTAACGGTTCAATATCAAATGAACAGGTGGTTGTGAATAGAGTTCACCAAGATAGTGTCTTGGGACCACTCCTGTTTTTATTGTATATCAATGACATTGCTGATGTGGTAGATAATTTTGATATTCATTTGTCTGCAGATGATACACTTCTATACATTAGCTTAAAAGACCTGAATTTACTTAAATTTATCAATAAAGGCTTAGAACAAATAAATGTTTATGACTGTCAATCTCTTAAAAGTAAATACTAGTAAAACAAAGTGTATGCTTATCACATAGGAAAACATGAGTTTAACGCAAGCAAATTTTTATTAAGAATTAGAGAGGCTACACTTAAACAAGTTAAAAAAATATTTAGGAGTCATCAATGATGACAAATTGTTATTTAAGGAGCATTGCAACGTTGTTATTTCGAAAGCTGCTCATGCTGTTAACTATCTGGCTCATTGTACTACTGATCTGTCTTTACGGTTAAAGCTGATAGTTTTTAATGCAATAATTTTACAACATTATTATAACTATCGTTGCACTAAATGTACATGTTTACAGCTAGGAAGGCTGCAAAAACTACAAAACCGAGCATTGCGGTTAATGTTGTCTTGCAATAGGTACACGCCGATAAAATCAATGTTACAAGTATTGCAATGGATGCCGGTTATACAGCACATTAGGTATTTAGTGGAGTGAATGGGGACTGATTTTATATATTTTTTTTTTTAACAATTTTTAATTTTTTAGTTAAACTTTCATTATATTTGTAGTTTTAGTATCTGACTGAGTTTTATTATTTGACTGCATTGAAGATTGGCGTTTTATTGTTTGACTGCTTTATGTGACGACTTCTTTGTGTGTAATCTATTTACATGTAATGTCTTTCTTTTTCTTTTTCTTTTGCCCGATATGCATTAGTTTTTCTAGAATTTTTAAATGGAAAGGCAAAATTATATATTTATTTGTAGAACGATATTTTTATAGTAAATTAAATAGCCGTAAACTTGTAAATTAGCAAAATGCTAAATAAAGGATTAATAATAATCACTTATGTCATTTTTTATCTACGCCGCGAACTATTAGACAGAAAGACAGACCGATAGATAGACTGAGGGAATTAAGAAAACATGTTTTTTGTATCTAGGACTTTCTTTTTCTTTTTCTTTTGCCCGATATGCATTAGTTTTTCTAGAATTTTTAAATGGAAAGGCAAAATTATATATTTATTTGTAGAACGATATTTTTATAGTAAATTAAATAGCCGTAAACTTGTAAATTAGCAAAATGCTAAATAAAGGATTAATAATAATCACTTATGTCATTTTCTATCTACGCCGCGAACTATTAGACAGAAAGACAGACCGATAGATAGACTGAGGGAATTAAGAAAACATGTTTTTTGTATCTAGGAATCTTACCGACGTGATTTTGCTTATAATGCTTACAAACATTTTACATGACCTACATTTTGTTCCGCCATCTTGGATTCGTACCACAATTTTACCAGTTCATCTTTATATCACACCTAACTTTTGCACAAAATTTACAATCAATCTAATAAATATATTTTGCTGGTTGATTTTTTAAATATTTTATTGAGCCGCAATTTTGTTTTACCACCTGGAATTCATAGTATTTTTTTAAAATTTACTAAGCTGCTATTTTCTTCTGCTATATTAGATTTTTACCAAAATGTTACCAGGTCATCACCATATGACCCCTTAATTTTTGGCCGATCGTCAAGCCAAAGTCAATCGGGGACTAGTTTAGCTATGTGGACAACAGACAGACAGACCGACGATTTTAAGAAAACATGTTTTTTTTGCGTCCGAGGGCCGCGAAATATCACAGAACTCTTGCATAAAATATAAAATCAATCTAATCAATAATTTATTTTTTAAATATTTTATTAGGCCGCTATTTTGTTTTGACATCTTGGATTCTTACCAAAATGTTACCAGTTCATTCCTGGATTTTTGTTCAAAATTTGAGGTAAAAAGCGAAACGTTTGACTGAAATGGATAATTACCCTGTGGCATTGCAGGACATGTTCCAGGCAGGGATCACGGTATCCTTGTTGTGACGTTGGTGTAAGTAACATGAATCCAAAATATAGCAACATTATTTCTCTCAACGAAATTCCGGAATCAACAGTGTAATTCAATGCCGGTCGTGCTATTAGCCAGTAGTTGTTTTTGTGATTCCATTTTGTGCTTTGCGCTACACGGGACTCGCTAGTTTATGGTCGCCTAACGAGCTCTAAAAAGAGCGTAATCACGATCGTCGTTTGACCTAAATCGATTATTGCGCCTGCGGTATTGCAAGACATGTTCCACACAGGGATAATGGTATCCTTGTTGTGACGTCGGTGTAATGTAAATATAATGGGTTATTATATCAGGAAGTAAATGTATTAATCAAAATGTAAATCAACAATAATTTAGCGCCTTGTCGGGTAGGTACAGTATTTTTTCAAGCAATATTAGTATGAAAAAAACACATATTTATTTAACTCTAAATCATGACTAAGCATTAAAAAAATCCAAATTGTAAGTATATACACTATTTATTAAGTATTATGCTGTATTATTTAAAAACAGAAGTATGTAAACTTAGCATATATATTTCTGAAATATTCAAAATAAGAGTAAATTTTCTTATGTTAAAATCTCATTAAATTCATTCAGGTTGTATTCAGAAACTTGCACCGTTTGGTCACCAATTTATTCTAGTTTATTATCCAAGTCTATTTTTACAGCATTTGGGAGATTATTGCCAATTTTTTAATTCGTATCAAATGTAGTCACGTGACTCATCAAACTCCAGAAGAGGTGTTACAAGAAGTATAGTATTTAAAGTGACGAATATTTTCTTTTCAAGGTAAGTTTTCTAGTATTTCCATACAATTTTGCATGAATCATTAAATTTGAAAGTTGTTGAAAATATATTGAGGTTTTAAAATTTCTTTTGCTTTTGTATGAAAAGTAAACAGCTTCGTATATATTTACGTTTATAAAGTAAGAATATCATGCTAGATCTTAAGGAAATTGTAACTTTGTTATTAGATTTAAGCCAATAGGTTCGTTTTTTGACAGGTCCTCAAGTTAGGCCAAAACTGCAAGAGACTGAATGAAAAAAAAATACTTCTTTGCACGCAACTAATTTTTCTCGTGTAGAAAATTTCAAAATCTTAAATTATTTCCGAGATATAGCGACCGAAAGATAAAAATGCACATAAAAATACGATTTGCCACCACGCCGACAACCACGAATGCAGAAATTGTTCAGTTCTAGTACGGACATAACACTCGCCGCGTTAAGTGTTATAAAAAGACATACCGAAATATAAAAAAAAAGATTAAGAAAAAAGGAGAGGATTGGCAACAAGTTGTTGCCACCAAACTTAAAGAGAACAGTGATTTGCCTATTTAGAATTAATGTTTAATGATTAAGTATTTACTTTGAATTGTATTTTATATGTGGAATTGCAGCTCCACTACATAAACTGAAAAGCTGCCTATAATTAGACTCCAAAATGTGGCAATGCATTTAGAAGAGTAAAGATCTGCTTTATGTTCAAGCCTAATTTTGGCATTCCCAACAAGGGATATTTATTTTGGACACAGATACAAGCAATGTGGGCATTGAAGCTGTTTTGTCGCAAGTCCAATAATCTCAAGTGTTATAGCGTAGCTGTTATTATCCAAACCTGAACAGTATTATTGTGTCATAAGAATTACTTAGCATCGTAAAAGCCGTTGATCATTACCGCAAATATATTTTTATGGGTGAAAATTCCTAATTAGAATGGACCATGCTTAATTAAAATGGCTTATGAAAATAAAAAAATCTATAAGGACAGATAGCCAGATGGTGATAAAAGTACGACTTTCAAATTAAACATCGACTCAATAAACAACATAAAAACGCTGATGTCTTAGTCAAACGTCCATGTAAAGAAGATTGTAAGCACTGTCAAAAAGTAAGTAGACCAACGGGAGGGATATGTTCACAGAGAAATCAATCGCGTTTTCAGCAGAAGGATGCCTTGAAGATCAGGTAGAAGATCCCAATATTGGACCAATTCTGGACGAAAAAGAAAATACCAATGTTAGACAAGAATAAAGAGAAATTTTTGATAAAATTCAAGATTTTGTGAGCTCAATAGGATTCATTGACCGTTGAGAGATGGACTGCTGAAACGAGTCTGGGAAACAATGGCATTATACATTATTTCTGATTTTTATTAGACAGTAGTACACTTTGGTACTTTCTGTGTTATCCCTAATGAGACAAAGATGTAACCCCACCCAAAATTTGGAACCAAAAAATAAAGTTTCTGTGGACAGTATGGTTTCCTCCCCCTTCTCTGGCAGTGACAGCAGTAATATTAGACAGAAATAATATTTAGTACTTTCTTAATTATTCCTGAAGAGATGAAGGTGTAATCCCAACCAAAATCTGGATTAAAAAATAAAGTTTCTTTGAATGGCTTTTTAATAGTATATATTATTCCTGATTTTCACCCTGCCCGCAGTAATATGAGAGTACTTTCTGGTACCTTCTTAGTTATCCATAAATGCAGATATAACCTCATCCAAAATTTGGAATAAAAAATAAAGTTTATTATTTCAATGTCTTCTTAAATTATATATTGGGTTCCTTTTCAACTCCTTGGGCGTAGTAGTATATTAAATAGAGGTACCCTTTGGTACATTCTTTGTTGTCTCCTGAGGTGTGAAGGTGTGACCCAATCAAAATTTTAATTAAAAAAATAATGTTTCTTTGAATGGCCTTTTGCTGCTTTATTTATTATTTTTGGTATTCACTCTCTTCTATACCGACGGAGGTACTATTAGTCAGAAGTACTTTTTGGTACCTTCCGATTTGTCTTTAAAAGAAAAATGTGTCGCTGAAAATCGTCGCTAATTTCACGGACATTGAGAATGTAACAAAGATGAATGGCAAGTTAAATTTAGTAAAAGATGATCATGAGATCATGATTTATTTATGAAATCAATCAATTTCATTAAAAATAATTTGTTTACTATTCTCATAACGTTAGATAAAACAAGCCATTTTTTTGAATACCTAAGTCAGCTATACTACAGTTCTATTTAACAACCATAAAATTTAGAACTAGCAAATGAAAACACTTACTTATAAAATACTATCAATTTCTCGTCGTTATTCTTGAGACTAGATGAACTTATTTTTGATACAAATTCCACTTCGGGCAAAGGACTTTGGTAATGTTGTGTTCTCATTCTCTGTCGTTTTACTGAATTAATGCTTGATGATGAAGTAGGAGTACTTGTTCCGACTGGTGTTTGGTCTCTGACTTGCGAAGACAATGTTTTTGCTTTTCGTGGCGTAACTTTAACTGGCATTTTTATATCTGGTACTTCTTTTTGAATGGGCTGTTCTTCTTTAGCAGGCTTACCCTAATAAAAATAATATGTTGTATTTTGCATTTCATTTGAAAAACCTAAGAACATGATTTAAAATAAACATAATTTTTTATTCATGATAGCCCTACATTAGCTATTCCCCCTTAGCTCAAACAAAAAGTATTTCATTTAAGTTTGTTTCTCTTATAAACAACAGTCAAACTAGCAAATTTGCTCTCTAACGAAATATTAAATAGTTACGAAGTCATATTAGTAATATAGTTTAGATCTAAATTAAAACATAAAAAAATAATTAAATTATTAAAAAAATCATACATGTGCGACGTTACACAACTCTCTAGTAATTTGAACACTAACACATATTCTATTAGGTTTGGTTTCGATTTTTTTTTTGTCTAAAATCAGCTACAAAAAAGACATGGTAAGCCATTACTATTGAATATGATAAAGATTTTTTCTTTAATTAAGTTTGAATTTAAGTAAACACTGTCGCATAATTATATTTTTATCTATCATTGTTTAATTTTGTCAATGAAGTTTAAAGCACTTAGGTTAAAAGTATAAAGACAACAGAAAAAGTATTATTGTTTTTATTTGGTTCTGGCAAATGTGAGAAAAACAGTAACCAATAATCATTTCTTCAGACATCGCCTAGGACGAGCGATGTTTCCAAGAGCATACTCAAGGGGCCTAGGTGACCCTTCCCCACTCGACAATTAAAAGAGAATGTACTGATAAAACGCTGAAGCAAAAAAAAAGGCGTATATAAAATATTAAACGAGCGTTGTAATTCAGCAGCGCATAACAGAACAGCGCAGGAAGTAATAGCGGAGTAACGTATCAAGGTATATATAGCACCAGCATTAGCCCTCTGGATTAGCATCTTGAAAAATAAACTGATTAATACTGTTTATTACGGATATTTTTATAGGTATTAATAAGTGGGTCTTTGCCAGGTTTGTTGTTAAAGCCGTCACTAAAGTAAAAAAATGGGTAAATTTCCTTTACCCGGAACTTCCCTCATTATGAATTATTACTTTTTTTATGAAGAGTGAAGTGTGATCCAATTTAGTTCAGTTCATAGTCATAGTATATATGTGTTGCATATAGTCTCTTCATTTTTATTTGGCGCCATTTTCTTCCATCATATTGGATTCATATCGATGTGTTTACCATTTCCGTTCTACCTATGCCACACTTGACTTTTGGGCATAATTTAAAATAAATTCAATAAGTATCCAATGTAAGTAAACCAATTCAAAATTTTTTTACGATGATTTTTTTTTAAATTTTATTTGGCCGCCCTTTTGTTTTGCCATCTTAAATTGAAACCCCTATTATCAGTCTGCATGTCAGTGTCATGCAGGATATATAATCTATATATGTATCCTGAGGACGCAACAATAGAGTAGCGAAACGCCTACAATTTAAAAAAAGACATTTGTTTTTTTTTACTGGTTCCTAACCCCAAATAATATACCACTCTAACATAAAAACAAGAGGATCGTTAACGAAAACCATTTAGAAACTTAATATCTGGGAAATATCTGCGGTCCAACGTGGTGGGTAAAGAGTGAAATTATGGGTTTCATGCAGGATATGGAATCTATGTATGTATTCTGAGGATGCAACAATAAAATTTAGAAACGTCGACAATTTAAAAAAGTCTTTTGTTTTTTTTACTGGATCCTAACCCCAAATAATACACCACTCTAACAAAACAACAACAAAAGTTAATATCTGAGAAATATCTGCGGACAAACGGAATACGTAAAGACTGATAATATGGGTTTCATGCTGGATATAGAATCTACATATGTGTCCTGAAGATGCAACAATAAAGTTGCGAAACGTTGACTATTTAAAAATAGAATTTTGTTTTTTTCCTCCTGGGGATCCTAGCCCCAAAATAATACACCACTCTAATATAGAGGATTGTTAACGAAAACCATTTAAAAACTTAATATTTGGGAAATATGTGCGGAACAACGGAGTAGGCAAAACTGATAATACTGGTTTCTTGCAGGAGATAGGATCGATGTATGTATCCTGAGGATGCAACAAGTTGCGAAACGTCGACAATTTAAAAAAATACTTGTTTTTTACTGGATCTTAACCCCAAATAATACACCATTCTAACAAAAATTTTGTAACATTGTTATCAAAATATTATCAGGCCATCCCCATATCACCCCTAATGTGTTTGGTGAAAATTTGAAGTCAATTGGGTAAGTGGTATTTAAGCTATGTCGCGAACTGACAGACAGACCGACGGAATTGATAAAACATGTTTTTTGGATTCTAGGGACGTGAAGATATGTAAATCCTGAAAGGGTGATTTTCTTCAGGATTAGAAACATTTTATTTGGCCGCAATTTTGTTCCGCCATTTTGAATTAGTAACACAGTTTTACTAGTTGAGACCTATTATACCACAATTAGTTATGGCACACAATTTGAAATCAATCTAATAAGTGGTTTTTTCAGGCTAAATTTTTAAATATTTTATTAAATCGCCATTTTGTTCCGCCATCTTGGATTCGTACCAAAATTTTACCAGTCGATTTCAACATACTGCTTGATGTTTATGGAAAATTTGACATAAATTGTATAACCAGTTTTTTCATAATCATTTTTTTAACATTTTACTATGCCGCTATTTTTTATTTTTACCTTAGAGACAGATAGACATACCGATAGACGGATCAACGGAATTGATAAAACATATTTTTTTGGCATCTAAGGACGCTAAAACGTAAATAAGTGTAAAACCTGAGAGGGTGATTTCTCACGATTACAAACATTTTATTTGGCCGCCATTTTGTTCAGCCATCTTGAATTAGTACCACTATTACACCTATACCACAATTAATTATGGCAATCAATTTGAAATCAAACTATTAAGCAGTTTTTTCCAGGCTGAATGTTTAAATATTTTATTAGGCCGCCATTTTGTTCCAAAATCTTGAATTCGTACCAAAATTTTACCAGTTGATTCCAACATAATACTTGATGTTTTTGCAAATTTGAGATACATTGGATGAGTAGTTTTTTAATAATAATTTTTTCAACATTTCACTAGGCCGCCATTTGGTATCGCCATACTGGATTTTTACCAAAATGTTGCTACGTCATCCCCACATAACCCTTAATTTTTGACCAAAATTTAAAGTCAATCTGATAAGTAGTTTTTTAGCTACGCTGAGAACAGACAGACAGACCGATGGAATCGAGAAAACATGTTTTTCGTCATCTAGGGACTTTAAAACGTGAAGATCTGAAAAAATCTCACAGAGTGATTTTCCCTTTTACGAGGGAAGTAATTATAGATTTGAGCGGTAGTCTTACATTTATATGGCGAAATCATCTTTTGTGTTATGGCTTCACCAACTAACCTGTTGTTAAACTGATACAGATCCACCTAGTGATGCCTAGCCAACCTATAATAAACTGTGTGTATCTTTATTTTTCAGATTGCTAACCCAGGGGGGCTAGTGGCTCTCTGTAATTATGTACAAGTGTTGATCTATATAAGAATAGTAGTTTTTTTGGCTGTGTAATAAAACAACACTTTACTAATGAACGAGCGCTTGTAATACAGCGCTTTTACATGGCGCTATTTTCTATATATTTATTTATATATATATATATATATATATATATATATATATATATATATATATATATATATATATATATATATATATATATATATATATATATATATATATATATATATATATATATATATATATATATATATATATATATATATATATATATATGTATATATATATATATATATATATATATATATATATATATATATATATATATATATATATATATATATATATATATATATATATATATATATATATATATATATATATATATATATATATATATATATATATATATATATATATATATATATATATATATATATATATATATATATATATATATATATATAATATATATATATATATATATATATAAGCGTATATATATATATATATATATATATATATATATATAGTGGCCAAAACGAAACACAGTCAGTTTTGGGCAACCTAGGTCATTTACGAAAAAACACTCGGAGCGTTCGATTTTCTATTTTAGCGAGAAACACTTTTTGGCATTTTATTTTCGCTGAAGGGCAAAGCCATAGTGGAGGTGATAAGTAGTCCCACAATTTTAAATGGAATTAGGGGTCTAGTGATACCTCATTTTGAAGCTAATTTTATATAGATAATAACCCGCGAGTTCTACATCGCTACTATCTACCTATTACATCGCTACTATCTACCTATCAAATACAGGGCTAATAAAAATTACAAAAACAAGTTAAGATACTTTTACATTTTTTATTAGAAAAAATACTGGCAAACCAATCAATTTAATAAATTCTCTGTAGGTGATTTGACATCATTCATCAGTAATTACAATTAGTTGCAAAAATAATTTTTCAAAATGTTTAAGGTTTTGGACCAGATTCAATATATTTTTGCACCCCTAAATCTGAATATAACATTCGTTTTTATTCATCAGGTCAACTGCGATTTTTGAACTAATTGAATTTTTGTGATATGTGATATGATCTGTAGATTTTATTACTATTTTTTCTCCACATTCGCTTTTTAGAAGAAAATATCTTTTTCTAACAAAACACAATTTATTACATTTTACAAACAAAATTTAACAGTGTACTTTGTATAGCAGAGATTGATATTTAATTCCTAAGTACATGCCAATTACATGTTAAGTCATCATTGGTCAAAATTCAGGATGTTTTAAAATTTCCTAGAATGCTTAGAATGCTCAGCAGCAGGAATATCTGCCTGGAAGTCTGACCTCTGATACCTGATCTCTATCCCTTTCATCTCCTGATGGAACTTCTCGCCCGTTCTTGTGCGCTCATTGATCCCAGATACTTAGGAAACCAATCTATATGTGAGAATAAATTATACATTCTTATAGTCATATATACGGGTTCTCACCGAATTCGGTTTCCTTACCGCGAAGCTACTTAAGTGGTAGGATGCAAAGGGTATTATATAGTGGTCAAAGGTCTAAACAGTCATGTGAAATAAAATCAGGGGTTCCGCAAGGTTCCATCATATCCCCTCTATTATTTTCTATCGATACTTCTGACTTTAATAGTGTGCTTAAGGTTTGCAAAGTCTATCAATATGCTGATGCCCATAATCTTGTTTCAAGCGTCTCTAGTCGTCCGTTATATTATTTGGACCTAAGAAGGCGTGGATAGCTGCAGTGAATGAACTTAATATCCATATAAATGAAGAGAAAATTGCTTTTGTAACTGAGTGCAAGAATCTTCTTGGTGTCTGGTTTGACACCAACTTTGTAAATCATCTTATAATACACTGGAACTTCAACTCTGTAAGTTTTTAATAATTTCCAAGCTTTTTTATTGTGACTCTGTTTCTGATCCCTGCTTAACAACCTTTGACAAAAACCGACTTAAAAAAATCTTGTTACCGACTTGCGTTTGGAATAAGAAAACACGAACGTTTACATAATAAAATAACAGCTTCTGGTCGACTTAAATTAGACAAACTTCAACAATTGCATCTTTTAACATTAGGACATCGCGTTCTTATTGACGAACAGCCAATTTATATTTTTAGAATTAAACGGTTTCGAACTGTTAACAACTTAAATACCCGCAACAGAAGCTTAATGGTTATTCCTAAACACTCGACATCGGCATTCAGCAGATCGTTCACTTTTAGTTTTAGTTCTTACAACAACCTTCCGAGCGACTTCTACAGCTTTATTTAGCAACTTAAATTTCAAAAAGAAACTCCATCTTCTTTCACAGGCCTGATTTTGTTATTGTCGGTGATCTATGCAAACACGCACTACCCTTCTATACTGTTTGAATATCATTGCTTATAATATTAATTCTTTTGAGTAATCAATTTTCGATTATTTTAATTTATTGGGTATTGAGATTGTGAACGATATAATCTACCTTTTCCATAATATACTAAGTAGAATATCGTCCTTTATTATTATTATTATTCGACTTGTTGTCTCACAGTATACCTGGGGTTGTATTTTACACTGACGAGATTATACCAAGTCAGTACAAACAAAAAAAGGAAAAGGAAAAATACAACTATTGTGTATTAAGAAAAGATCTAACGATGCTACATGTTTTCAAAATGACCGATTTCTGGATGTTCCTGTGAATGTCTGTATTAAGTCCTAATTGAGCCTAATGCGGTGTAAACCTGTTACGTGATATGACGAGAGGAACAATGACGACTCTTTCCTGTTTTCACAGCCATTTTCCATTGCCAAGTCAGAGTATTTGGCGACGTCATTTGGATTATCGATATTTTTGTCGATATCGATAACATGCGCACTACTCTCTTGACTCTCAGGACTTTTGTAACAGGATCTGATTATTGGAAATCGCATCCGGGACGCTCTCTTTTGGTTTAGAAACAGTTAATGTGGATGGCCGTGCATCTGTAGACACACCCGTTTTATGTTTTAGCCCTTTTCGATATATTACGTCACTTTGTTTACCTTCTTTTTTTTCGTATTTTTCGAGTTTTTTTCCAAATTTTCCACTTTTTCTCGTTAAAAGACTGATATTTTCCTCGAGAATCTGATTCTTATTTGTACCTCTAATAGCAGCAACCTTAGGAGGCTTATTTCATCATCACCAAGTTTTGGGTTTTTTTGGGTAGATTTTGCAAATTTGTGGAAACATTCTGTGTCAGGAAGTTCTTTAAAGACCGGTAATGGAATTTCGTCACATGAGCTATAACTATAGCGAAATTAGAATGCACATTTTGACAGAAATTATTGTCAATTGTTGTCAATTATTGACAGATTCTTCGGTCGCGTTATTTCGTTACAAAATCGGCACATAAGTGGCGTATCAGTGATAATGATTTACTCAATTGCTGAAAGGTTGAAAATAATTCCCTTTGTTTTTTTTTCGAATAATGAAAATGCTAATAGAAGTACCCAAGTTTTTAATTAACACCAAAATCGACAAGTGCATCGAAAGTACATTTTGGAGTTGGTCCAAAAATTTCGGAGAGAGACTGGGTCAGTAGCTAATAAAAAACGGGAAATAGAAAATCCCGTCGTAAATAAAGCTACAGAGGTGAGGATTTTAGGGCATTGTTGTTCAAGATCCTACATTGAGTACAAGAAAGTTGACGACAGTATCTAGCGTTACGAGAAGCAGCATTCAGGCGATATTAACAACAAAAAAACACAAATTTCATCCTTACAAAATACATATTGTGCTGAAACTTAACGAAGTCGATGTTGTTAGGCGATTACAATTTTGTGAAATTATGACTGAACAGGCAATAAATGATCAGCATTTTCTTTTCAATGTAAGTTTTTCTGACGAATGCTCTTTTTTCCTAAACGGCACGGTAAATCCTCTCAACTGTCGTTATTGATCTGATGCAAATCCCAGAATATAAGGGCATACGCAACATCCAGAGAAACTGAATGTTTAGCTGCAATTTTAGGTAACCATCAAATAGGTCCTTTCTTTTCACCTGCAATTTAACAGGGTAAATGTATTTGAAATTATTAGAAAATGTTATTTATACAGCAATAGTACAGATAATTGAAAATGATGACCAGTATATGGAATCATCCTACTATGCACTACCTTTTTCATTATTCAGTATTTAGACCAAACGTATTGAGTGACTCCCACGTTCTCGGGATTTGAGCCCATTAGATTTTTTTATAGGGACACTTAAAAACTAAAATTTATGCCATCCAGCCAACATCTCTGAGGAACCTACAACAACGAATAATTGATGAATATCGTCAAATTGCCCCACAGATGCTTCAAAATTTTACATAAACTCTATTACAGAATGGCCAGGTTAAACTATATGCAGACAATCCGACCTTGTTATACTTTTGCAAAAATATTGAAATAATTGAACATAGTATAGCTAGTGACTTAGGGCAATTGAGTCGATGGCTAAGGTCTCATAGACTAAAGCTTAACACTGAAAAATCGTCCTATATGATGATAGGTAAAAAAAATTTAAACGACCTTGACCCTATATTGATTCAAAATCAACTTTTAAAAAATTCTACTATTAAATCTGATCTTGTCTTGGTCTTCTCTCATTGAGTTTATTGGGAAAAAGATTGCGCCATTTATACTCGCTTTGAATAAAATAGGTTATTAAAATAAAATTTGCGTAAACAATTATATTATGCCCACATATATAGTCACCTGAACTATTTAATATTGGTATAAGGCACGGCTGCTAATTTCATCTTATGACCTTTGCTAACACTCCTGAATAGGACAATTAAAAATCTTTTTAAAGTGCCACACAGATACCCCACAAACAAATTGTACATTTGGGAGTTTAAAATGATAAATATTATTAACATTTGTAAATATAAAATACTTTTGTAAACACATTTTGTCATAACCGAAACCAAGCATTCCTCAGTAAAATTTATTAGCATAAGTTGCCCACTCACATAACTAGGCAAAAAAATGACATTTATCTCCCACAGATAAGGTCAAATGTAGGACTGAAGTCAATTTACCATAGCAGTCTGAAATTTTACAATACTTACCTACCTCAATAAAAAGCTTAACCAACCCAAAAAATTTTAAGGAGAAATTAAAAATTTATATTAAGGATACTATGTAAGCTGCGTCCCAGAATGAACGTAACTGTACTGTAAGGTGTTTTTTTAATATATTATATTAGTGGTTTAAGAAACAGGGTCGTGCATTAAATAAATATAATCATAGAGATTGTATGTATAGAGTAAGCTGATTCCTAGTATAAGGCTACCAATGTGTATCTTCTTGGAGTCAATAAAGCTATTTTCAAAGTAAAAAAAACGTACTAGAGTGTTTTGAACAAAATCTGTTCTATTATATGGACGTCGAGTGTCAGAATTTAATAATTGGTTTGCAAATACTTTTTTTTAAACAAAAAATGAAAAAATATCTTAACTTGCTTTTGTAACTTTGACTAGCCCCTGAATTCGCTAGATAGCGATGTAAAACTCGGGGGTTATTATAATAAAATTACCTTCAAAATAAGGTTTCACTCGACCCCTGATTCCATTTAAAATTTTTGGGCTACTTGTCACTCTCGCCAGGGCTTTGCGCTTCAAGGGCGAAAAGTTTCCCCTTAAAATCAAGAATCGACAGGTCCGATCGTTTTTCCGTAAATGACCTAGGTTGTCCAAAATTGGCTCTGTTCCGTTTATATATATATATATATATATATATATATATATATATATATATAACGGGTATCCTGTGACTTAATCAAAAGCAATTTCTTCATGTAGGCCGCTTTCCTGCAAAAATTAAATATTTTTGCTTTTCTACATATATATCCTTTTACGGCCAAGAAATCTGAATAAAGGTGTGTGAAAACACATTTTTATTTGATTTGAGATTTACCCATATATATTACGTGGTTTCGCATAAATCTTATGGGTCGCAGCCGGAATTCTCAGGAGCGCTAATAGGTGGCGCTAAGTGTTATGCTTAGCCCGTAGACTCTTCCTACTTTGAAGAAAGTTTTTGATTATGTCGCATCGATGATCTCTGAGCATTTGAGATCTTCCTGGATACAAGCCTGTCTGATGAGGGTAAAGGCCCAAAAATCGATTGCAGGACTGTGACATAATCAAAAGCAATTTCTTGTTGTAGGCCGCTTTCCTGCAAAAATTAAATATTTTTTACGTATATATATATATATATATATATATATATATATATATATATATATATAATAAGCGCGTTTGTGTGTTTTTATAACTACCTTTATTACGTGTCATTTTCATACAGACAATTCAATTTTTTTCGAAAGAGGTAGTTTTTTAATTTGGCCTATGTTAGTGACGTAAAGTAATTAATCGTTAAAGGTAATAAGCGTTATTAAGCTATCACAAAACGTAATGACTCACCAATATGTAAATGAATAGTTAGTTTTACGCTTTCGTTACTTTCCATTTGTAAGCCCCAAGTCAAAGAGTAACGAAATTCAAATTTACGGACCTAAAACGATACGGGTGCCCGCGACACAGGAGTCTGGGGAACAGATTTGTGAGAGCTCCGAAAAAGGTCGATCATACTTTTGTAGTCAGGGTGTCAGTGGTACATTTTGCTAATATGTTGTGTGCATGGTCATGCACCATGCGAGGGAAATAGACGTTTTAACTACTTTTTGCAAAGAAAGAGTTAAATAAGTGTATCTATTAATACTTTTAACAAGAAAATAAAATATAAAAAATAAATAAAAATAAAAAAACAATAAAAACACGAAATGAATGGACATAATTAAATTTAAATGTAGTAGAATAATGTATGTTTATTAATAATTTTAACAAGTAACATAATTAAAAAAATAATAAAAATACGAAATGAAAGGACACAAATTTAAAAGTAGTAGAATAATATGTATTTATAAATAATTTTAACAATAACGGGTGAGGATTTTAACATTCGTTCAAGGCGATATCGGAAAAATAGTTTGGAATTTTTTTATAAAAATTTGATAGTTAAGAGTGAGGCAGAGACACAGATTTTAACTTCGTTCATTAAGACTAGATACAGCTTCATCCCCGATTACTCCAAAATACCACACACGAATAGTCACTGTATCAAACAGGGTCTCTAAAAACTTCACAAACAAGTGAAACAATAGGAAACACATGGAAATGTAAACATAAACACAAAAAAATAACGGCGATCGACGGAGGAAAGCAACCGGTAAATACTGCACTTTTACACTTATTGATGGTGTTGCAAAACCCATTCAAGCAGCCCTAATTAACGAATATTATCAACATAATGGAATAAACCCGATTTGTAGGCGGTCCAAGCACGATCTCCGTGTAAAAATATTATTAAAAACGTTAGAAGTAGGCTAAAATACAAATTCAAAACAATTAAAAATCAACCACAAATCATCCCAGTTGTAATACGTGCAGAGAAAATGAAAAAGAGTTCCACATAAATTTATTATCTCTAGTATGTCTGCCGCTACCAGAAATTGTTGAGAGTTCAGGGTGAACATATTAGGTTTTATTTTTCCTAACTTGTACATTTGTAACCACCGTTTTATAAACTATTTTGAATTTTTCTATTTCAATTTTCGCATGATAATATGTCTGTCTTTTTGATATTTCCTGTATACATAAATAATTATAACTGTTTCTTCCAGAGTCAGTTTTTATTTTAACGAATATTTTTTACACAACCTGTATAAACACTCTAACAATTTTAAACTACAAAAATATGGCTTTTTTCTTTTCTTTAATTAGAAAAATATACTTTATTGAATTTAACTCTGTTTACCTCAAAGTATGAACCAACTGAAAACTAAAAAAAAATCGTAGCCTTTGTATTAAGTTAACGGTAACTGAACTTCATTAACGTCTATAGTAACTTAGAAAACACGACCATATTTCTCAAAATAGAATATATTTGTCGTACATATAGTAATAGTTACAATACAGAGTTCATGGACCTGAAAAAGAGAACTTTACTCCTCAAAAGAATACATATCTTGTCACCCTAGCTGGAATATAATTTCCTCAACAAGCTCCGCAGTTGTTTTTTTTTGTTTAACTTCTCTAAATTTTAGAAATTATAAAATAGGTTATTAGAAAATTAAGTTATAATTTGAGTCACCCCCTTAATACGTAACACAAGGATTCCTTCTATATTTTGTTTTTAAAATTAAATCATGATAATCGTCTATTGTTTAGGTTTTTTAACTCACCTCTATGGTATAAACTATGCCTTTAATTATTGTACAATGAAAAAATTATTGTGCGATCAAACCTTTCCACCGGTTGATCTTGTTTCTCCTAGAAATAATGTTAATTGTACCCAAGTGTTGAGTAACAGAAAACTGAAAGCGTTTTCAGTATAATAATAATACGCACCTCTAAATGATTAATCACTTCCGCCAAAACTAGTTTATAAAAACAAATCTAATTTAATTTAGTACTTAACAGTGTTCTGTGATTTAAGATCTAGAAACAAAAATCTTTTTTGGCTTTTTAGCAACTGAATAAAAATATTTAACTTTAAATTAATTGAAGCAGATATTTAATATAATTACATACCTCAACATGTAGACTAGTCTGTCTACGGAATGTTTCGATACATAATATAAATAATATTATTTAAGCAAGCATAAAAAATTATATCATTTACCTTAAGTTTTTATAGACACATAGTAGTTGTACAAATACTTTCATCCTATCGGGACTCATCAGTGCGCCGATCGTAAGAGAAAAACATTAAATAATAGAAAATAATTGATTTTAAAATTTTAAAATGTGTCAGTTTGTTTGACATGTAACCTAGATATGAAAAAAATGATAGTTTGCAGCCATCTATAACGTTATTTTTAAATGTGTTCAGATTATTTGTTGCGTTTAGATTGACAAACAAAAATCTTTTTTGGCTTTTTCGCAACTGAATAAAAATATTTAACTTTAAATTAATTGAAGCAGATATTTAATATAATTACATACCTCAACATGTAGACTAGTCTGTCTACGGAATGTTTCGATACATAATATAAATAATATTATTTAAGCAAGCATAAGAAATTATATCATTTACCTTAAGTTTTTATAGACACATAGTAGTTGTACAAATACTTTCATCCTATCGGGACTCATCAGTGCGCCGATCGTAAGAGAAAAACATTAAATAATAGAAAAGAATTGATTTTAAAATGTGTCAGTTTGTTTGACATGTAACCTAGATATGAAAAAAATGATAGTTTGCAATATAATGTTTGTCAATCTAAACGCAACAAATAATCTGAACACATTTAAAAATAACGTTATAGATGGCTGCAAACTATCATTTTTTTCATATCTAGGTTACATGTCAAACAAACTGACACATTTTAAAATTTTAAAATCAATTCTTTTCTATTATTTAATGTTTTTCTCTTACGATCGGCGCACTGATGAGTCCCGATAGGATGAAAGTATTTGTACAACTACTATGTGTCTATAAAAACTTAAGGTAAATGATATAATTTCTTATGCTTGCTTAAATAATATTATTTATATTATGTATTGAAACATTCCGTAGACAGACTAGTCTACATGTTGAGGTATGTAATTATATTAAACATCTGCTTCAATTAATTTAAAGTTAAATATTTTTATTCAGTTGCGAAAAAGACAAAAAAGATTTTTGTTTGTCAATCTAAACGCAACAAATAATCTGAACACATTTAAAAATAACGTTATAGATGGCTGCAAACTATCATTTTTTTTCATATCTAGGTTACATGTCAAACAAACTGACACATTTTAAAATCAACTCTTTTCTATTATTTAATGTTTTTCTCTTACGATCGGCGCACTGATGAGTCCCGATAGGATGAAAGTATTTTTTACAACTACTATGTGTCTATAAAAACTTAAGGTAAATGATATAATTTCTTATGCTTGCTTAAATAATATTATTTATATTATGTATCGAAACATTCCGTAGACAGACTAGTCTACATGTTGAGGTATGTAATTATATTAAATATCTGCTTCAATTAATTTAAAGTTAAATATTTTTATTCAGTTGCGAAATAGCCAAAAAAGATTTTTGTTTGTCAATCTAAACGCAACAAATAATCTGAACACATTTAAAAATAACGTTATAAATGGCTGCAAACTATCATTTTTTTTCATATCTAGGTTACATGTCAAACAAACTGACACATTTTAAAATTTTAAAATCAATTCTTTTCTATTATTTAATGTTTTTCTCTTACGATCGGCGCACTGATGAGTCCCGATAGGATGAAAGTATTTGTACAACTAGTATGTGTCTATAAAAACTTAAGGTAAATGATATAATTTCTTATGCTTGCTTAAATAATATTATTTATATTATGTATCGAAACATTCCGTAGAGAGACTAGTCTACATGTTGAGGTATGTAATTATATTAAATATCTGCTTCAATTAATTTAAAGTTAAATATTTTTATTCAGTTGCGAAAAAGCCAAAAAAGATTTTTGTTTGTCAATCTAAACGCAACAAATAATCTGAACACATTTAAAAATAACGTTATAGATGGCTGCAAACTATCATTTTTTTCATATCTAGGTTACATGTCAAACAAACTGACACATTTTAAAATTTTAAAATCAATTCTTTTCTATTATTTAATGTTTTTCTCTTACGATCGGCGCACTGATGAGTCCCGATAGGATGAAAGTATTTGTACAACTACTATGTGTCTATAAAAACTTAAGGTAAATGATATAATTTCTTATGCTTGCTTAAATAATATTATTTATATTATGTATCGAAACATTCCGTAGACAGACTAGTCTACATGTTGAGGTATGTAATTATATTAAATATCTGCTTCAATTAATTTAAAGTTAAATATTTTTATTCAGTTGCGAAAAAGCCAAAAAAGATTTTTGTTTGTCAATCTAAACGCAACAAATAATCTGATCACATTTAAAAATAACGTTATAGATGGCTGCAAACTATCATTTTTTTCATATCTAGGTTACATGTCAAACAAACTGACACATTTTAAAATTTTAAAATCAATTCTTTTCTATTATTTAATGTTTTTCTCTTACGATCGGCGCACTGATGAGTCCCGATAGGATGAAAGTATTTGTACAACTACTATGTGTCTATAAAAACTTAAGGTAAATGATATAATTTCTTATGCTTGCTTAAATAATATTATTTATATTATGTATCGAAACATTCCGTAGACAGACTAGTCTACATGTTGAGGTATGTAATTATATTAAATATCTGCTTCAATTAATTTAAAGTTAAATATTTTTATTCAGTTGCGAAAAAGCCAAAAAAGATTTTTGTTTGTCAATCTAAACGCAACAAATAATCTGAACACATTTAAAAATCTAAGATCTAATTGACAACAGATTTAAAACTAAAATTAAAATATAAGTATTCTCTGTACTCTACTCGGTCGAACAACACAAGAGCCTTACATTCCCCAGACTCTTGTCCCCGCATCGGTTGTGTGTATTTATTTGAACCGAATCGGAACCAATTTTAGTTCTATATGTTTATTAAAGTTAAAATTTTTAGATACTTTCATTGCTTATTCGCCTTTATATAATTAAACAATAAAATGAGATAGCAGGTATTATCAATTTCGAATCGATTTAGTTAAAAGCGTCCATTGAAATTTTAATTGTATTAAAACTATAGTCATTAGGACTAAAACATGCTCAGAAAAAAGTCCTATTTAGCTGTATTTCAGCATTCTATCTGATTACAGTTTCCAAGGAAGGCAAATTACGCTTCACTATTGTTTTGCTAAAGTGGTAAACCAACGCTGTACCGCCGGACTACCGGTTCCAAGGCTAACAACTTGGCATGATGAACTTCTAAGAACATAAGTCATTGGTCGGTATATTACATTCTAACAAAGCAATTAAATTTTATTTACACGTGAGAAGACAAAATAAGTTTTGTCTAAAACTGTTAAAAATAAGGCAAAGCATCGAAAACTTCAAAAATAAAAATATATCTAGATTTTATAACAAAATATCGAAAAGCCTAGTTTTTTAATAAAAAAAGAAGATAAGCATTTTTGTGACAGAGAAAAAATAAAACATACCCTACTTTAGAAACAACATAACCTTCCACATTTAAAAATGATGTCGGAATGCGTAATGTCAAAATATGTACAAAATACTATCACAAATCCCTGAAGCTAAAATATTACTATCTAAGTCAACTTACTTTAGTGCTAAAGTTGATATGAATAGAAATACAGGGAGTTAAAATAAATTTTTAAATTTTAATTATCTCGCATAAGTTTGCTAGTTTTCAAGGTATCGTTACGAAAGTTGGAATTTGAAGTTTTCATGGGACGAGAAATTCAAATATGCTCCCAATTTTAACACAGCTCCTATAGATGGCGCTAGGCGGGGTAACTTTATAGGTTAAGAAAGTAGTAACTTCTTTGCGATTGCGTGTTTAGTTGAAAAAGAAAAAGCTTTCCCTGTATTTTCTTAACAAAAAATGCGTACCTTGTAAATCACTAAAGTTATCCGTTTTCGAAATATTTGGTGTCTAAATTTTTGATGCATGTTATTTTATATTCCTTATTATTTGTTTCTTAATAAAGTTATTTTATTGCATAATTTCTAAATTATTGTTAGAGAAAGTATAGTCTACAATACATTTGGAATGCCCTGTACAGTTGATCCGTTTGATGTTTACCCATGCATAAAAGTAACATTTATTATGGACGCAGATAAAATTATCTTAATATTAACTAATAACAGTACTTAGCAGCCACAAAAAATATGACAAAAGAATGTTCCTAAAAGGACTGATTTGAAGATTAAACGTCATAAGACTTTATAAAAACACAAATACGAACATTATAAAAGGGCATTAATATTAACATCAAAAAAAATCCTTCACGTTTGAGGCTTTGGCGAGAAAAGCCTTGCTATGTGGATGCCTTTGTCCAGCAAGTTCGTTTTGTAATTTAAATTTTCAACATATTTTTTGAACGTATTCGCAATCGGAAAACAATATTTCATGTGTCAGTCTTTTCTTTTATTATTGATTTATGGAATGCACGGAGTTTAAAAAGCACGTTTTTGATATTTTCATGGACTGATATTACATAAATAGAACCGTATTCCACATTCGTTAACCGTAGATCTCGCCTTCGGCTCGGTCTACAACTTGAATGAAATATGGGCCTACAAACTTTTCACTCATATGAAATAGGGGCCATTCCATAACTTGTTACAGAATATACTATTATATTTTGCAAGAAACCGTTTGAAAACATATATAATCATTGTTAACTTACAGCTGTATGAGGTATTGATTTAACTGCCGCATTACTAAAAGTTTCTGATTTTTTATGTAAATCATTTTCAATTTTGGGCGTTTCTTCCTTGACCGTCTCAAATGTTGGAGCCGAATTAGAAGTCTAAAAAAAACAGGATAACTGGTTTGATTTTTTTAAATATTCTCAGTTAAGAAAAAAAAGGTGTAATTATTCAGAAAACATTTGCTTTAACAAATTGGGGCCTAACAAAACCAGACTATATATATTTGATTTCTGTATTCTAAAACCAATTTAAAATATATATGCCACAAATATCAAATTAACTTATATTGCTCTAGTGAATGTAAGTTTTATTTTTGTCATTACCTGTTCTGTAGTTTCCGACTTTTGTGTTTCAGGTTGTGCTATAGGATCTTTGACCTCAGAAACACGTGGATCCACCAGTTTATCGTTTTCAGATCGATCAGAGACACCAAAACTGGAAGTTGAATTGTCGGCTTCCATCGGAGTAGGAACATCTTGTGTAGACTAAAACAACCCCAATAATAACAGCTATACCTATTCACATATGTCGCTTCTTGAAGGTAAAATAGAGATTTTATTGAGAGAAGTATTCAGTTCTAAGATTTACTAAGTTTGACTACATTTTAGATGACAACGTGCAATCCCAATTTTATCCAAACACTGAAATGTGAATTCACGATTGAATATAGCTTTGAACTTCTTTAAATTACCTATATTGGCAATTATTAGAATTAGTTAAATACAATTACTATAATAGATTTTATAAATGTTCTATAACAAAAAATATGTATTATGGTGGTTGACATTAACTTACTTTTACGATTGACCCGTCAAGTGTTGCAACCAGTGCAGCTGACTCACTGTTATCATTTTTTGCCAATACTGGATGCAATGAGGACTCTTTGATTTTAATTTGCACAGAAGGCAGCTCCACATCCATGTCCTTTAAAACGAAATTGAAAAATCAAATTTTATTGTACAAAAATATACTCATTTTTACAGTTAACTTACATCTAATTAATTGAGATTAATATTTAATTACGTCATTCTTTTTTAATTATTTTAGTTTTTGACCAGTGCAGTGGCATCAGGGATTGGATAAGAATAGGATCAACTCGACTCGTTTTTTTGAAAAGATGCTTACTTGTGATTTCATAACATATCAGTGCTAAAGGAACAGCAGTGACCTAAGAGCAGACAGATGCTTTTCACATAAAATTGCAACACACTAAAGAGGTTTTACTTTAGACCAGGGGTGCGATTTTGCACTTTTCGTTAGTTAACGAACCACTAAGTCTCGTGACTGCGAAAACAACAGACAAAGGTTGGGAAGTAGCATTCATTTCTTTAATGGAAAATTGCATGTATTTTTTAACGTCAAGTAGGCCAGTTTTTCATTACGATTGGACAATTAATGTTAACGTTAAAATTATTTTGTTGATGTTGAGCAAAACATATAAAGCACAAAAAAGTTTCTTTCGCATAATTAAGTATACATATTATTCTGGAAATAATTAAAAGGTGATGAAGAAAATAAGAATCTGAAGCTTTTAAGGTTTGTGTGAAGATGCGTAATATTTCTGTTATACTTACTACATTTCTAAAAGAGAATATACAGCAGCATCGCTAGCATAAATTGGTGCTAGAATAATTATTGTACTTAATACCTACTAACGTTCTAATAAACCAGAACATAACAAAGTGGGGATTTCAAAAGACTTAAATGTAACCCTTATTAAAGGCTACAAGTGAGTGCAGTGAAAACAGGTGACAATTTTAATGGATATCATATTATTCTGCTTCTCCAGAATTAGGCTTTTAATCTTAGTAACCGAATTATACCTATTATAAAGTCGGAACATAATGTTTATGCACTTGTAGTAGGTATTTTCAGATATTTTAGAAACATCAAAGAATATATTATTCTTAAAAGCACTGACAGATATTTCGAGGTACCTACCTATTTTAAGATAACACCTCTTTAACTAAATAAGACTCTTAAGCCAACCCTTGTTAAAAAGTTCACAGCCTGTTACCATGTAAACTTAAATGGGCTAACAATCTGAAAAATTTAACAGACAATTGTTGAATACCTTAATTTAACAGACAATTGTTGAATACCTTAGTAAGCCATATTTTGAGATAAAATTTAAGTCATAAGTCTATAGATATACTTAATAGAACGGACTATTTGTAGGTGCATTAGCTAAAATTTTATTATATTATTCTGAAATAAATATTTCAAAATGCATCTGGTCCTACTTTAATTTCTAATACATTTGTTATGTGTATTTATCTGTTGAACTGGTAATATATATTTTTATTATAAGTTTCTAGTATTTATTGATGTTTTATGCTTTTTAATAATAAAATAAGTTACAAATGATCTACTTATTCTGTGTTAAAACAAAATTATTAAATTGCCTAATAGAGATTTATAAAATCATTAGAAAAGTATCATTATAAAAACAAACAAATAAAAGTTAATACTGAACCATTTAATTATAAAGTTTAAAATATTTAAATGCAACCCCTTATTGAAGAAGGGCAAGTTAATACGTAAAAAAAAATAAATGCTTTTTAATGACTGGGATAGGCCTCATGTTTTTAAAGCAAACTATCAATATTTCGTTAGGTTTAACCTTAAATCTCCTCGTTCAGTGATATCCAATCTGTTTCTTTTTTTTTTTGTCAAAAGCTTGGCAACCGCGCTGAAATATCTTTCCACTAGATATGAAGATGAAAAAGCTATCAAAAATTTTCTTGCGATAGCCCGTAATGTAGGATAAGAAAGAGGTACGTCTCTCTGAAGCCAGAATTGCTGATATCCCTTTCTAAACTATACCTTAAGTTCTTCGTTCGTCCTTAAAATGATTAGTTCTTCTTGTAATATAACACCCGTTTCTTCGACGTTATCATATGTATTAATAATCCACTGTAGTATTTCCATAGTCAAAACGTCTTCAAACCTAGTTTCAAAGTCTGTGTAAAGCACAGTTAATGTTGAACGTAGGTTAAAAGGTCATCAGCCTGACAGTTCGTCTATAATAAATTGGGGAACTAGGAAAACTCGCGTATTCCAATGTTTTGCTTCATTACTTTTCCTCGAGCCGGGAAGGTTTCATAGCGTCATTGCTTAAAACCTTGTTACATAATAGGCACATAAGCAATCGTTTGTCCGACAATGACGGAACAAAGTCAAACTTCAAATAATCAACACTGTATTGCCTATATTTCTTTTTAGACTCGACCATGTTTAGTAATAATTTTCTGTGGACAAAAGATAAGTTATGTAAATATGATACGACATACCCGTAATAATAAATATTGTTTTTTGAATTTTCTTTTAATAATAATAATAATAATAACAATAGTCTTTTATTTAAAACAAAACAAATAAAGTTTTACAATAACTGATTTTTTATATACCGTAAATTAATCTACAGCAGAAATTTTGTATTCTGTTATGTTCGATTTCTGTAAGAGAACGCATGTAAATAAAATCAACAATAATGAGAGAACGAGACTGTCACAAAGTAATCTTTTTAATTTAAAATTTAGGAAATGACGATTATTAAATATGAGTTTTAGAGAGCAGAATGCTTTTGTATTTATGTTTTTTATCTGTTATTTATAACGAAGATCTATTAATATCCCTAGAGAAATATTGACATTAGTTTTTATAATGTTTCTATTGGCTTTATTTGATATGCACAAAAGTTTTGATTTGTCCGAATTAAGTATCAAGTTATGAGTTTCAGAAAGAGAGCGGAGAGTCTTTAAGTCAGTGTTAATCTGTTGTACGACTTCTGCAATCTGAGAAATCTCAAAGCTGCAACAGAGTTGCGTATCGTCCGCGTACACTATTGAGTTACAAAATCTGATATATTTCTGCAGTATAAATGATGCATAATAACGGAGGTAATATGGAGCCTTGCGGGATTCCTGAATATATGTTAATTGTATCCGAGCAAACATTATCTATTGAAATTTTTTGATCGCGGTTGCTAAGGAAAGACGATAAAATTTTGACAGATTTCAACGAAAAAACGCAATATTGCAACTTCGCACACAACAGCTTATGATCTAATGTATCCAATGCTTTTGGGTAGTCAAAAAGCACGAGTAAGCTGGCATGACCTTTATCATAGGTTGCAATGATATCGTCTATCACGAAGGCCAAAGCAGTAGGTGTGCTGAATCGTTTTCAAAACCCACATTGGTTGTCAGGGATAATGTTATGTCCAACAAAGAATGAGAACATTTGCTATTTTTTTTCCAAAATTTTGGAAAGCACGGGAATTATACTAATAATTCTTAAGTCACAGAATGTTTTCGGATTGTTATTTTTTGCTAATGGCTTGCCAGTAGCAATCTTCTACAAATCAGGAAAATATTTTTTTCCAATGCAGGAATTAATTATATGTAGGATATAAATGTCTATAAATGGACTACAGCATTTTATCTTATTTATAGAAATATTGTCAGTTCCACAGCAACTCGTTTTTATTTCTCTAATAATACTATTAATCTGATCAATAATCGTAAGTTCAAATTCAAAGTGGTAATAATCCCCCATACATAAAATTTTTATAAAATTAAATTTTTTCGATGCCTTTTTTTATTTATATTCGTAGGATTTTATAAATGGTGTGGCAAATTGTAACTCCTGCAAGTACGGACATTTAAATCTTTTAAAGTGTTCTACGTTTTGTTAACAGTTATTTTCGACACAAATTAGCTCAAGGAATCGTTTTTTAGCGCGCCTTACCAATGATACAGTTCGGTTGCGTAATCGTTTGTATATGTGTTTGTTCTCTTCAGTAGGAAATTTTTTATAACGTTGTAAGGCCTTGGATCTTTGTTTCATTATTAATTTTGTATCTTCAGAAAGCCAGGAGCATGCTTCTCCAATAAATTAAGTAAAGTTAGGTTAAACAATTGAATTTTATTGTCTATATTTAAATCTCTAAAAATAACATCCTAGTCTTCTTTATTCAAGTCGATACAGAAATTATGATTGAAATTTTTAAAAAATCTAAAATGTATTACTTTAGGTGGGGGTTTAAGTGATTTTAAGTTTAAATTGACATATACAAGATTGTGGTCGGAGATATCCTCTGTAGGGATGGTACCTTAGAGGAAGAATAAAAATAGAGTTCATTATTCACATATTTTGGCCACTGCCAAGATTACCTCACAGTATAAGGCCGATCATACGACGATGCCAAGCCTAGCCAGGAACACCAATGTTTATACCAATTTATATTACGGTGAATATGTTTAAACATGATGCAATAAAATTTTCATACAAAGAATAGTAATGTATTTCCAGTATTAGTTTCTAAGCAGTATAAAGAAATTACTTTTATTGCAATATAGTAAAATACAAACTAAAATACCCAAAGTCTCAGATCAGATTTCACCAGTAACAAGAGTTTTAGTTAGCTATGGAAAACCCGATCGACAACTCCACGTATTAGACCATCCCACTTTCACTGACAAGGGATCCTTATAGTAAAAAAGTATAATAGTCTACAGTAAACATTGTTACAGGGTCACGTGACCGGCGTGGTTTAAAAATCAATAGCGGGTCGTGGAACTACAATACATTTTAACATTAAAGAAATTAATTTGCTAAAAAATATTTTCTTAGCGTCACTACTGCATGTGTTTTAATGTATTATTGTGTATTTGTTGATATGGCTCAAATCTTCTAATTATATGTTGCCTTACTTCAAGAAGCAGCGTTCTAAAGGTGCGGTGACATTAGAAGAACATTAATTTTTTAAATATTTAATAAATAAGTTTTATTTACTTTATCTTGGACATAGCAAAACTAGGAGTTTTAGTTGACCTAACTATAATGCGGCAATGTTAGTTTATAAAAAAATTGGCTGTTTAAGTTTGGAATTTTCTTTTAATCACTAAGTAAACAGCAAGATTTTCTTTTCCAGGAGACATGTCTAATGGAAGATACCTTATTCACTTATTTTGGGTCACATCACGTATTGACCAATCCGGTTCAGTATAATAGAACGTTTATTTCGTCGGGGGTCCTGTGAGAATCTTCAGAAGCAAAATGATACAAAAAAGACTCTCGGGGTGATTTTTTTGCCGATTACAATAGTTTTTCCTATCAGAGAATTAAACTAATAATAGAATATACCTATAATATATTAAAATAGTCGAAGGGCGTCTCACGCTCAAAAAAACATACTGCGATTTCGAAAATCACTAGATTTTGGATGAAATCTGGGGAAATAATAAAGTTTCGGATGATTTTTCGCCTTTTTTTAATTTTCACTTGAGTTGGGTCAATTTTTTATATAAGTGTTGTCAGGTAAAGGAATTTAAATGGTGATTCTTTGGGTATTAAAAGTAAAAAATGTGTTCGTAAACATGTTCCAAAGTGGTTAGAATTTAAGATTTAGAATATTGAAAATAAAAAAAATTTTTTATTTAAAAAAAAAACAATATGACAATTGGATATTCTATTCGTCAAATCAAATATTATATAGGGATGAACTGGTAAAAATGTTGAGACAAATTCAAAATGGGGGAACAAAACGGTAGCCTAATTAAATGTTTAAAAATTTCTGAAAAAAGTACTTATCGGATTGATTGATTGATTGATGAAATCCCCATTTTAAATATTTATTACTAAAAATGTATGAATTGCTCACTTAATATCGATTTTTAATCAAATCTATCAAATCAGATTCTAGGCATTCCTACTCTCATTTTTAAAAAAATTACTAAAAATGTATGATATGTATTTTCAAATACCCCCAGATTCCTACTTTCTTTCAGCCAAATCTACACAAATGGTAAAATTCCGCCCCCATGTTGGCAATACATTCTTGAATTTTTAAAAAATTCATGATGTTTTAGATACCCCTAAATGCCTAATTTTAATCAAAACTGCAAAAATTTTAAAATTAGTCTGCTATGGTGGTGCCGCCCTTTTTACTTCTCAAATATTGACTAAAATTTCATAACTTTTATTCTTAAATACTTCTAGATACTTATATTTCAGCCGAATCTGTACAAATGACAAAATTCGTTCGCTATATTGGCGCCACTATTTTGATTTTTGTTGTGCATTCTTAAATAATCCCCACAAATGTTAAAATCATCCGTCCGACCTGTTGACATTGTCATTTTGACACCGCTATTTTGAATTTTTAAATGCTGACACTTTTAAATTTTCCTAGGCACTGAATTTCAGTTTTGGCTACACAAGTAACAAAATTCGTCGGCCGTATTAACGCCGCCATTTTGGATTTCTAAACGTTGACTAAAAAAAATTTGGATTTTTTATATCCGAAAGTGTATGCATGTCAAATTCGAAAATAATCGGTAATGGAAGTACTGAAAAATCCATTACCAGATTTGAACCAGACATACAAACATACAATCAGACGAATAGGAAGCCAATAAAAGCGCGTTAAAAGCATTGATTTTAGTTTAAAAATCTAACACCCGTATTCACTAAAGAGTTTTAACTTTAAACAAGGTCTAACTTGACAGTTACAGGTTTAAGATGACATTTTCAACAACTGAACAAATAATTTTTCTAAATGTCACAATTACAAAATGATAGCGACATAAGGCAAACATAACTAAAAACTAATATAAAAAAAAAATAAATAATAAATAAATTAAAAATATAGAAATAATAATTTCCTTTTAAACTTACCTAACTTAATGGTTTGATTTTAGATAGTGAAGTAGAGAACAATTATTTCTTTTAAGTTTGTAAAAATACCTATTTGCCTCATTAAGGAATAGGTAAGAATCCTTCTTTTTGTCAACGATAATGAAGCATGGCCCATTTCTTCATTTTCGTACATCAAATATTTTAACAGGTCGTCATTTTGTTTCGCCATATTGAATTCAGACATCAGGCATAATTTTTGTGGAAAATTAAATAAGTTAATCGAGTAAGTGGATTTTTTAGCTATACCGGAACAGACCGACCGACAGTAATCGAAAAACATGAGGATCTGTAAAAACCCGGAACGATAATTTTTTCACGATTAATGATATTTCCTTATGCGGAAAGTGAAAACTCACGCCGTCACTGGCATTCATTCGTCAACAAATGGCCACGGCTTGGGCATGGGCCATCCTCACTTCTTGTTTTATCGTAAACATTGGTCGATAGAATGTGAAAAATAGGGGAACCATGTTGGCGCATACCCCTAAAGTGATTTATGAATGAGTTGTGATCTCTACTTTTATTCTTACTCTAAGGATAGTACCACAACATTCCATTATATCAGGATTACTTACGAATATTGGGTCGATTAAGGTGCTACTAGTTTTCGTTATTCTCGTAGGTTCATTCAAAATTTGTGAAGACCGTAAGATTCAAAACATTCAGAAAGAGAGGTATTTAAAAAATTGATATTTAGATCCCCCATGCAAATGATGTGAACAAATAGTGGGCAAATATAAGATAAAATATTGTCGAAATCTGGAATCACAATATTAATATTAAGATTCGGAGTTCGATAAAAAGCTCAAAGAACCAAAGATTTAGATTGCAGATGGATTTTTATAAAAATATTTTCCAACTGAGGATTTATTTCAAACTGAAATGTGAGTTTTTGTGACTTAAAAGATTCTTTGACATATGTGCAGATACCGCCCCCACGAACCCGTCTGCCTATTCTATAAAAAATATACCCAGGTATAGCTACTGTTTAGTCATTAATGTATTCAGCCAGCCATGTTTCGGTAACCATGACGTCATTACCATTAGTTTTTACTAAATCTGAAAACGATTCAAAGCAAGTGAGTATTGACCTTATATTAAGGTGAGCAAAATTCATTCTTTAATTTAAAACAAAATAATAAAAAAAGTGTCTGCAAGTGTCTTAATTAAATACAGACACTCTGCATGCTGTCAAAATAATCTGATGTAGTAGACAAAAAAATGTGAAATAATTTATTATAGTAGAGAGGTATAAATATATAAACAATATAAATAAAAATGTAAAAGAAAAACAATCAAACTGCTCAGCGAAAAAATTGAACAGGGTGCGAAAGAAAAACGCAATGTCCAGGGGCCAGGTGTTACAGATGCTGTAACTGTTTTTTTTTTCTTAGATTTAGAAATAAAAAGCAAAAGTATACTGTGCACAATCGAAACTACTACAAAGCAGTATGGGGATAAAGCCGAAGCTCCCAAAAAACAATAACCAAAACTTGTAAAAAAGTTAACAACTTACACGTAACAAAATTATAATGTTTAATAAGCTATATAAAAGAAAAAGAATGATAGGACCTTAAAATAAATTTAATTAGTGTCACACCTCCTCTTTAGTAAACATATAAAAGTATATGCTACAATAAATACATCTTAGTTCTACGGAGCTCAAAAGTTAAGACAAGCATTATAGTATTCTAAAAAAAAAGGTGCCATCCTTGTTCTCATTGAATTATTTTAACTTTGTTGTTAAACGAAACAAGGAATAACGCCACCTTAATTTTTCTATCAGAATAAAATGTTATTTTTTTTTGAGGATGGTGCCCTTAAGTTAACCATAACACGTTAAGAAAAATTACATATCTACCTGTATTAGTGATAAATTAAAAGTAAACAGTGAGAGCTAAATCTCTAACTAGTTTAATGTATATTGATAAACAAAACATTAACTTACTCTCGCCCGATACTTCTACATATATAAAACGATGTATGTCCATGCTGATTTTTCGAATAATTACCGAGTTTTTTTGAACAACTTTATGTTTTCATTTGTGAGAAACTCCGTTATGATAATACTCGAACGTTTTAGTAATTTCTTTGACCGAAAAACAAGATCACGGGTCTACCTTCGAATGAACTGGACAATCGCTGGACTTGGATTTTTTTTTGAGTGATCCATTTTACCAAGTCGGTAACAATAGGATTTGTTTACCGGTATTACTTTTGATCATAACTGAAGGTAAGAATCAATAGTTTAAGGGATACAAAACTAAAAAAAAATGTTTTCAAAAAAAAATACAATTTTGTTGTACATCAAAAACTAAAGATATTTAAAAAATCGCAGAAAACTTTTTTATATTTAGGCGTAGATTATCTTGGCTAGAAAACAACAAAAAAATCTCATTTTGTACCTAACATTAATATTTAAGAAAATTTTGAGAAACGCCAAGGTTTTACATAACACTCTGTAAAAAAGGCTTGTTGAATACCTTTGCATTTACATCCTCTAAGCCATAAACACCGTACCTAGTGCTAGACCGCAGGTGCGTCTCTACCCCATAGTGACGCCCCTGCTAGACAGTGCTGAAAACCGCAACTAAATTTGTTAATTCTTATTGAACAAAAATTTCCATGTATAAGTTTGTCAGTTTATATATCACTATCTCTTATTATATAATAGATACCAACCTGTGAATAGCAATATATTTTGATTTTATGAATATTTATGAACTTTTCATAAAACACATTCTATTTCAAAATTCAATCTTTCAAAAATTAAAATTTTAATATTTGATATCTAAACGGCTTGACATAAAGCAAACAAATTAGGCACAAATTCCTTTTTTAGTTCTTTTTCAGGCATTCAACTTCAGGTTACCAAATTACATATAAGCTACCTGTTTTATTCTTTAACAAAACAGAAAATAAGTATGACAAAACAGACCACAAAAACTAAGGTAAAAACGTGCAATTCAGGTGGTATTCATTCTATTTAAAAAAAAACCTGCAGCTGCACCTTATACCACATTTTTGGACAATTCATAGATTTGAACAAAAAACTAATTTATAAATATACATAAAAAATCGCAATTACGAAAACCCACACTTCATACATATGTGTCACTGGCAAGAAATTAGACAACATATAAAACATAATGAAGTGTCTCGAGAATTTCAGAATTCAATAGATAACATTATAATAAAAAAATTTGTTCACCATCCATAGGTTGAGTTGCTAGTGCAAAAACAATTAGTCGAATCAAACAAGGTTAGGAGTGTTAATATCTGTTTTGATATTATGCGACACTGATGATTTATTATAATAATGAACTCATAGGTATCTTTTGCAGTAGAGCACTTAAACATATGCTTATGTATGATACTAGCTTAACCTTTTTAGGTCCAATATTATAGGAAGTTTCTTTATAAAACAAAAACAAAATAATCAGGATTAATACTTACAGGCATTCTCTACAATAAAAATGGTTGCGTTCAAATTTGAATCAACGAAAGAGCTTATTGATTTTAGTTATTGTGGGTCCATTTTTCTTCCTTTTATTGGCTTAGTATGTGAAAGGTAAATGAAAATACTGTATCATATACCTGACATTATTTTTTGTATTCCCTTCTTTTTAGTGCCATATTCAGCAAAAAGCTGTGAAAATATTGTTATAATCAATAGATGTGCCATACACAATATACTTTGTAATATGATATAACTAATTATTTCCCTTCTCTAATAATTTATTAATTATATAATTCCAAGTATAGTTGTGTAAATGAAAACAAAGATTATCGCTCTCAACATTAAAAATATATGAACATTCAAGAGAATACTTTTATTTATAAGTTATACATAGACACTGAATATAATTTAAGCAAGTACATTCTATTTGCTTAAAAATATACAAATTCATGCCTACCTGAAACAGTTTCAGGTATCAGCATTATAATTATGTAGAAGCTGTCTTATTACTTCTTTAGTTTTTTCATCAATAGAAAATTTTATTCTTCTTCTAATTACTGGAATTCATGTCCAATTTTGCAGTATTTAAATACACAAGTATTATTAAACGACTGTTGTGTGTCCATGAGTGTTGCTATCAGTTGTTCGACTTCTCTATTGTACCTATGAACTACAAAGCTAGGTTAGGTTATGAGAGACCCAAATTATATCCTTTCATATTCTTGAAATAGGAAGTGCGATTCCCCAGTAAACCGGCATTTACATGCCTTGCTCTCTTGAAGAACGCGATTCGCCTATATTATATTTTTCTATGGAAGGCGGGCAAGAAAGGGCGGATAGATGTATATTTATGTGGTTGCATAACAGCTATAGTGTTGGCTTAAAATAGATATTAAATACCTTTTTTCTTTTCAAAATAAAATAATATAAAAGTTTATAACATATAGGAAATAAATTAATCAATATTTAAACAGTATATTATTAGTATTTTTTAAGCAGATTAGCTTACGTTCTTTAATTTATAGTAAGTTTTATGAATTTCCTATCTTCACTGTTTCTTTGGAGATTCCATGTTTTGACGATTTTCTTGAATATTTTGGCATCTGTTGATTATTTACAGTATGATGTATATATGCTAATATACCATGGCTTAGCTTTCAAGTAACCAAAACTAGTTTCTATCTTACAAAATTAAACTTCAACGAAATTTAAATTTAGATATTATTAAGAACTAACAGATTCGGAAAATGGCGGTTTTACATACTGACTTTGTAGGAGGTTGGTTTTTAACAAACCAAGATCAGAAAATCCGAATGTAATGCCAAACAGCTCTCCAAACCGGAGAAAATCTTCGATAACTAATGGAATGATAAGTGCTAAATCACACCCCAAGTCTAAGTTGACACTTATATGTCCTAGATGACATATAAATTAGAAAACGCCAGTGACATAAACAAGGCATAATTGACAAACTAACAGTATTACTTGTCATGGCAATTAGATCTGGTCTAACTCTTACACATTTTAGTTAATTTGAGCGTAATTTTAATGATAATTATTATGAAATATTATAAATAATTATATATACCTTTTTCCAAATAAAGTCTGATAACTTTTATAGAAAAAACCCAATATTTTTAAATATTACCCCTTCTATAACCCTATATTTTATAAATGAATTGACATATCATACTGTTTAGTAATAAGCGACAGGCGTTTTCATCATGGCTTTAAATCAACCTGAAAATTTGTTTGCAAAGAGCAGGGTTCTTGAAGAGAAACTTAAATGTTATAATATAGATTAGAAGAAAAAATTATATATAACTCAAAGAATGCAATATTTAATTTTTGCAATAAATGCAAACAGATCATTGCAAAGAGAATACTGCTTAAAGAAAGATATATATATATATATATATATATATATATATATATATATATATATATATATATATATATATTATATTTCAGTATATAACTAAAAAAATTGACGTTGTTAATAATTTATTACTATTACCACTTTTTCGTTAACAAAAAATAGCCAGTTCCTAAAAATATTTGTATTCACACAAATATTAGCATCATGTAGTAGTTACAAGATTAATCCAATAAAGATATGAAATAGAGTGCTTCTCCATGAATCGAATTTAAGTATTGCTCAACCTTCAAAAATAAAAACATTTTACTGTGACGGCGTATTTTATATTGAGTTTTATTACTTCACAGCGAGTTTTAGTTCTTGGCTTTTGCAGAGAAAAAAACTGCAATAATGTGTTCACCTAAAAATGGAATGTGTTTTCTCTTAATTTAAGTTGACTGAAGTAAAATTATGTGTTAATATTTATAAAGTATATTATTTTTATCCTTGACCTTTTTAAATGTAGGCCTACATATGTGATCTTAGCCATTCAATATCCTCTGTTAGTACAGAGATAATTGGGCAGTTGCCTTTCCACAACTGGGTGTACACTCACATATACTTGGATCCATGCTGTTGAATGTAACCAAATAAGATTTATAATATCAATAAATTAACATGGGTTTACGGAAAAAAGTCCTGTGATACAAATCTAGCAGGCTTATCACAATATATCCGACTAGCACTAAAGTAGCTACAATTGTCTCCAGTACTATTCTTCAAGAGTTTTTACATATTTATTACTAATAATCCTACTATATATCAACAAACACTTTGGGTTACACGTTTTTAAGTATTATACATGTATTTGTTAATCCGAATAATACTTTATAGTAATTTTCCATGTAAAGTAATTATATAACAACTACTGCCAAGCAACTACTTAAAGAATTGACTCCAAGGTCGTCATTTCTTTTCCGTTACATAATAGTAATTATTCAAAATTAATATTTCTAATCTGTTTACTAAATTACAACTTTTAAGTATCAGTACCTTCTTGAACATTGCAGAGACTACTCCATTACTTTCAAATGTACTCCTATAACGTATTACTATAAAGTTAAACGAGTCTTTGCAGAGTAGAAAAAGTTATTGTCTACTGCTACTTGAAGCTGGCTATTACCAGTCGTTATTATTCTATTGCAACTTAAAAGTAAGAATTACAGTAATTATTTACTACAAGTAAACTATTACCTCTTGTATTTGAGGTTCCAGAGAGAGGGGGCGCTGGTACGAGATTCGGTCGGTGATTTTGTGAGGACAGTAGCAACTATTGCTGCTAAAATTGTTTTGTTTACTTTTCGTCTACGTGGGTTCCTTATGAGGTTTGTTGTTTTAGTGTATCATTTTATTAGTTTTTGTGATTATTAAAATAAATATTGATTCAAACAAGAAGTTCTCAGTCATTGGCCATATGGAGAAATGTATTTAAGCCTGGTTTACCTGTATTTTGCTTGTAATTATAAAGTGTTTGTGATGAATGTGTAAATGACTATGACTGTAAATGTATTCAGTTTTAAGTTTACTCCAAGAAAAATTATTATTAAATATTGCACATTATTATATTTTGGTTTTATTTTGCTGTAAAAGACAATATTGTTTCATGTCCTAGTGTATGTTTTGCTTCATTCAGCACCTCAATTTGAGATAGAAGCTCTCTAAGATTAAATAAAAGAGACTTTATTTTGTAGGCCTTCTTCAGTACCTATTACATAACTAAACTCACTTGGCAGACAACTCTCATTAATCGCTGCACAAACATAGTTATTTGTTGAAAATCTAAATGAAAAAGTAGGTTTGTACTTGATAGTTCGAACAGATTATTAAAGTAAAACATTAACATAACGCTACATTTACAACTGACGCTGACAGAGATTGTCAATATAAAAGCAGATTAATATTAATTTAGTCATATTTTGCGAAAAACTAACGATAATATGGGTGCCCCCATTTAAACTTTTAGACATTTTGCATCAATTTGGTGGGTGGGCTTCTATTGTCGCCACTGTCCTAAAGACATTGTAATTCAGTCTACAGCTATTAATTAGTTGTGTATGTATTGTGGTATCGTCTACGAGTAACAAGTTAAAACAAATAAAATATCACAACTTGGTTATGTCATACCTGAACAAAATAACCTAAGGCGGTATTTTAAGGAAACAAAAAATAAAAACGAAACAAAAGGTTATGGTTATGATAGATGGCAAAATTATAGTAGTGGCTCAAGTAGCGGAACTCTCCGCATGCTACGACACAACGCATTAAATTTTAAAGAACCTGTGGAATGTTCCCAAATCGTAACCGTTTGGTAATAATATACAGTATAGATTTAATAAGAACTTTGTAGATATCTTTATTCGTAGCACCTTAGTGTTCAAGACCTCAGTGGAATTAGGTATAAGTGACACTTGCGTGTTTAAAGAATCCAAAACTATAAAAGCGCATGGGAGCAGTCGTAGACACTTGATGTTAAGTACTTTTCTCAGTAAAGAAATGCAGCCAACCTAAAAGTAAAAGTCCACTAGAACGCCATTGTTTATTTTCATCTCCCCTATAAATATTTAGCTATGATGTTTGTTTTTGTGAGAATAAAGATTAAAAACGCCTACAAATTAAACATTACGTTAAAAAAAGAATCACTCTTTATAATAAGATATTTAATGATAATTACTATTTAAACCAATTACAAAAATTACATTTTTGAGAATTAAATTGGCCCATATATTTGACCAAAATGTAACGAAAATTAACGAATTTTAAAAGCGCGTAATTTTTTTATAACTTCATCAATATATTCACCAGACAAATTGCCGGCATTTTAATTTTAGGCTAGCCAGAAAACTAAGGGAAATGCATGTATCCTACCTCAAATACCAATAACGTATTCTATACATTCTACACCATATTCACAATTTGAGTGTTTATAGTGGCCATAACTGTTTTTGTATTAAAACGAACCATACATATTTTTAAAATGGATTAAATAAAGACAGAAATAAGGAAGTGACGAATAGGGTAAATTATTACTATTCGACTACTTAAATGGGACTACACAATTCCTTACTATCTACGTAATAATCAAAGTCGCAGTTACATGTTATTCACGAAATAGTTACCCTAAAATTGTTCCCCATTTTGGTAATTACTACATAGTCTCAGCTTAAACAGAACGTGGCGACACCAAGGTCCGGTTACTTCAATGAAAACACTTGTGATAACAATGCCATATTCATGACTAAAAATGCTACTTGGGTATTTGTTCTACACAAGACAACGCGGGCCAGGTTGAAGCTTTTGGATTTCTTTTTGGGCGCTGTTTCACTTGGAAGTCTTACTTGATGACTTCCACAATGTGTTGCAATCGAAGGCTTTAGATCCTCAGAATATCTAGTCATCTCAGTTTACTGAATGTCAGTCAGCCATGTTTACTTAATGAAATAAAACATTTAATTCCTACTTTCAATGCTCGTGTTAGTCACATCTTTTATTGTGATCGTTCCAAAAATGTTGACTAGAGGACTGTAATAATAGTGTTGATTTGTATTTTGATTTGTTAATTTCATTCTGAGGCAAATAAACTAGTTTTATTTTTTACATTATATTATGATTTAATTTTTTTGTTAATTGTCACAATTTCCTATTTTGTTTTTTATTATTTATTAATCTGGTGTAAGTAACTATCTCTATATTATTTTTCATTTCCTGTAAATATGAATAAACATAAATAAATTTTAAAAAATGATTATTTATTTTAGTTTAACGATAGTATTATTTTTTTAATTATTTACATTTTTTTTAAATAACTGTCAGAATGTTTATATCTTTATAGGTTTATAGCTTCCACAATCACTAACAGAACCCGCCATGTGGTTTGGGTTCATTTTACTTGTGTTAAAGGAGTCGGGTAAAATAACTTCAATATATTATTCATTAAATAGTGTGGTTAAAGAGTTATAATGAAATTTTTTTTATATTTTATTATTATACATTAACATTGTAAATGTTTTGTGCTTGCTATATTTGGTATGTCTGACAAAGAAAACTTATATTAAGTATTGATTGTTGTTACGAAAATGTGTAGGCACAATATTAGATTAATTTATTTGATCATTATGTAAGGATTTGTAAGTTTTTAAAGAAATTATTCAATTTATCATAATCATAAAATTGTCTTACTTTCTAATATATTTTATAAAAGGAAGCTCTTATTACTGATATAGGCTAATACTCATTATTTAACGATTTATTGGACCACAAATTTGGATTTATTCCAGAATTACAGAAACCAGTTGATTTTTGTACAAAATGTCAATCAGATAAGTATCGCAAATGAGAAAACATGTTTTTCGGCACCTAAGGACCCTGAAAAATACAGCTCTGAAAAAATCTTGGAAAATCATTTTCTTACAATTACATTATTAAAGTATTAAAAAACCCCAACCACCACTCCCGAAGAGATATAATAATGTGTAAATAGCTTATTCACTGTCATTTTAAATGCCTATCTTTTTGTAAATGCCCTACTATATTTAGAATAACATCATATTAAATCAAAATGTTTTACGATTTTTGATTCTTCTATTTATAAGAGTGAGTCAATATTTATTTTCATCTATCTGTAAAAACTTATAATACAGCTCTGTAGCAAGACAACTGTAAACTTAAGATTACTTACTATTCTATTGTCGCCACTGTCCTAAAGACATTGTAATTCAGTCTACAGCTATTAATTAGTTGTGTATGTATTGTGGTATCGTCTACGAGTAACAAGTTAAAACAAATAAAATATCACAACTTGGTTATGTCATACCTGAACAAAATAACCTAAGGCGGTATTTTAAGGAAACAAAAAATAAAAACGAAACAAAAGGTTATGGTTATGATAGATGGCAAAATTATAGTAGTGGCTCAAGTAGCGGAACTCTCCGCATGCTACGACACAACGCATTAAATTTTAAAGAACCTGTGGAATGTTCCCAAATCGTAACCGCTTGGTAATAATATACAATATAGATTTAATAAGAACTTTGTAGATATCTTTATTCGTAGCACCTTAGTGTTCAAGACCTCAGTGGAATTAGGTATAAGTGACACTTGCGTGTTTAAAGAATCCAAAACTATAAAAGCGCATGGGAGCAGTCGTAGACACTTGATGTTAAGTACTTTTCTCAGTAAAGAAATGCAGCCAACCTAAAAGTAAAAGTCCACTAGAACGCCATTGTTTATTTTCATCTCCCCTATAAATATTTAGCTATGATGTTTGTTTTTGTGAGAATAAAGATTAAAAACGCCTACAAATTAAACATTACGTTAAAAAAAGAATCACTCTTTATAATAAGATATTTAATGATAATTACTATTTAAACCAATTACAAAAATTACATTTTTGAGAATTAAATTGGCCCATATATTTGACCAAAATGTAACGAAAATTAACGAATTTTAAAAGCGCGTAATTTTTTTATAACTTCATCAATATATCATAATCATAAAATTGTCTTACTTTCTAATATATTTTATAAAAGGAAGCTCTTATTACTGATATAGGCTAATACTCATTATTTAACGATTTATTGGACCACAAATTTGGATTTATTCCAGAATTACAGAAACCAGTTGATTTTTGTACAAAATGTCAATCAGATAAGTATCGCAAATGAGAAAACATGTTTTTCGGCACCTAAGGACCCTGAAAAATACAGCTCTGAAAAAATCTTGGAAAATCATTTTCTTACAATTACATTATTAAAGTATTAAAAAACCCCAACCACCACTCCCGAAGAGATATAATAATGTGTAAATAGCTTATTCACTGTCATTTTAAATGCCTATCTTTTTGTAAATGCCCTACTATATTTAGAATAACATCATATTAAATCAAAATGTTTTACGATTTTTGATTCTTCTATTTATAAGAGTGAGTCAATATTTATTTTCATCTATCTGTAAAAACTTATAATACAGCTCTGTAGCAAGACAACTGTAAACTTAAGATTACTTACCGTGTTAATCCACCTATGAAAACTACACGAAACTGATAGTACACTGAGTTAAAAATGCTTGTTTTTTGTGCTTTACTACTACCAGTATTAAGCCTTATAAATTAATTAAATCAATTTTTAGTACCTCTGGGGTTGATATTACAGCAAGTTTATCTTCCCTCACTGAAGGGTGCCCAGACTGACTGAAAGAGAGGTGGGGTGGTTCTCTTTCTGATGTTCCATTGGCTTGAGATTTCTCAGGTGGCGGTGGTTCCGCGTTTTGTGGGGCTGCATTGACCAATAGTTGCACTGATGGTAGAGGAGATGCTTGGGTGGTCGGTATGGAAGTACTCACCTGAAAGAAGGCGAGAATAAAGAGATATTTCATAACTCTCTTATGAGAAATTTTTTTTATTAAATTTGTTTAAATTTTCATATATCATTATAAATATTCCAAAACACACAAAAACCAACATATATTTATTAAATTACAGACAAAAATTATTATGGCAGAATTTCTGACATCTTACTTAGTCCCTTTTAACAGAACTATTTTGCATTTCACTTGACCTGTGCGTTTTTAAATCCTATTAAAACTAAAATTATTTTATTCCTATAAACTTTTACATAAAAATAGTTCAAACATATATAATGTATTAAAATAATAGGAAGAAATCTGCTAGCTGTTAAAGAGGAAGTATTTTGCTATATTCTGAAATTGCTACTTTAGGTATAATAAAACATGGCTTTATAAATACTTCTGACAATCACAGGTAAATGAAAACAGAGCTAAATTTTGAGTTTGAATTACCATGAGGTGTTCAATTTACTAGATCATTATTTGCAGAAGTCGATTGTGAATGTAATAAAGATATCTGTAACATATAATCCAGAATTTACTGCCACAAAAAATCTAGCCACTAGATTTTTGCCGATAATATATATATATATATATATATATATATATATATATATATATATATATATATATATATATATATATATATATATATATATATATATATATATATATATATACATATATATACATATATATATGTATATTGAATCATTGTTCTAATTTAGATGGATTTTATTTTACTTAAAAGTGAGGAGAAACCAAAACCACTGATAAAAAGAGCAACTTAAATAACATTCATGTAACAATCTTATGATTAAAACATGACTCAACAGTCAAATATTTTATTTGCATTATTATTCTTATAAATCTAAATATCATAACCAAAGAAACTTAATGCTAAATATTTTACTTACACTATTACTTTTTTGAATATTACAACTTTGATCCACAGCAGAAGCATTTGCAACTGGATGATTACTCGTTGGTGGTTGTTCTGGATTCTGATTCATGAATGGTCCTGCTGAACCGGTTGATAAATTTACTGAGAATGGATGCTGGTTTGCATAGTGTGCTGCATTTGTGTTTGTATGCATGTTTGACTGTAAGTAAATAATTGTTAAAATGTCTAAAGCAAATTTGGTGATTTAAGTAACAACTCACAAATGACTTTTGCACACTAGTGAGTGGTTAGGATTGACTAGTCATTAAAAGTTATCTACACCGTTTTTTAAAATAAATCGGTAAAGAAGGCAGAAAGTCTGTCTTACTCATATATCATAAAAGTTAACGAACACATATTTTCCCTTTGAAAGCACATGTGACCTACAGTAAGATTTAATAACGTAATAAACCAATTTGTTGCAAATTAAAAAATTAGTTACTTCTGAATTTTAACATCTGTTATTTCTGCACTCTAGTAGATATTTCTCTTTGGAACTGTCAGTCACCACAATTTAGAAAGTAAACGCCAATTTTGAAAATTTGTCTGGTTTTTCATAAATTTTAACTAATGAATATTTACAAGCTTAAATCTAATAGAAATTTTAAAATATTTACAGAATTTTGCCAAATGTAAAGTCTATCAAAAATTGTTACACTCCTATATCTGCCGTTGTTTTAATTTGAATTAACATATTATAAGGAACCAAATGTAAATATATTGACAAATTTGTAGCAAGTTTTTTTAGTAGAGAGAAACAATTAGGTAAGTGCTGTGCTTTATCATGTTTTGTTGTTTTCATTACAATTAGCGTTTATTGTAATGTGAATATTTAGTTATTTATCCAAAGTGTGCGTAGAAACGGGCAGTTTAAATAACATATGTACGAAAATTAAAGGCTGGAAGTTTGTGTAAAGTGAGTTATCTATATATTTCAAGCTTAGTTTGGTTGTCTTTCCAGATAAACAGTGAATCTAGAAATGATACTGTTCCTTCTTTTTCTATTTTCCAGTAAACATCACCAGAACGGTGCAAGAAATAAATTTATTTGTTCCTTTTCAATGAATTTTTGTCCAAATACAAGCAGTTGGCTACATTGTGGTTGAGTTGGCAAACTACCAGACACATTTACAAACAGACAGAATCGGCATCTGTACCGAAGTTACTGTAATATAAACAAACAACTTGTCCAGTTACTGTAATATAAACAAAACAAGTTACTGTAATATAAATAATGTAAACAAACAATATTGGGAATGTGAATGTGACAGTTTTGAGAAAAGATTCTGCTATAGGTGCTGTTTTATCGGCTGAAAAATCCCTAACATTTTGAGTTAAGACATTTTTGTTTACCACATTTTTAATTCAGAATGTTGTTTTGTCTAGTTACATTTTGTATTATAGCATTTTCTTAGAATTCTTTCGCTTAAAACCGACGCTCTGTTGAGCAAAATACCATTACATTTGAAGAGTTATAGTTTTTTTTTCTCTGATAATTGCTGTAAAAATATAAATTCTTAGTTGCTATGTATGCCTACGTCTTAGCCAAATATCCAAATATAAATTTAATAGCCCATAAATACTTAGTTTCTGGTCACAGCTAAAACGAGGGCTACTCGGCACACTCAACTACTGAAGAACAAATTAAGAGGAGTCTGAAATCTAGTACTCTATCTATCCTCCTACTCAATATGCACAAATCAAGTGTTTAGCTAAAAAGAAAAAAAAGGGGGAGAGCCTTATTATGTTAACGAACTAACAAAGATTTTTATTTCATAGTCATTATTTGTTGTAGAACTGTTAAAATATCAGAAATTAAGATTTTCATTTCGTCACATCACATGATTCCAATACATGTTGTTCGGGAAACGCTGTTACAGGTCGGGAGAGACTGCTATCATAAGAAAGGTCCTCAATACTTAATGCCCACATCAACGTCTCTATTTGCATTTCTATTTATATTATTTAAACAAGTTTTAAATTTTGCATCTCTGTTTAACTTTATGAACCAGTATATACTTATCACAATAACTTGCCCTGTTGCAAAATCCGTTCAATAGTTAAGTTCAAAACGTTGAGCTTTTAAAGTCTCCACCCTTCCTTCATTTTTTAATTAATCAAAAGAGTTAGTCTTCAGCAGGTGACAAAAACGCTGATTTCCGCCAGGTTAGTACAACTTCTGCTCTGCTTTCTTTCCTTAATATCGGGAATTGCTAAACAATTAAATCTGGTCTTTTTAATTAATCGCAAGTACAAGAATTGTGTTATATTTATAGCTCATTTACTGTTAATAAGAGTTATTTAAAGTGACGTAAAAAAAGAACAGAGCTGGACTGGATTTGAGTAAGATAATTTAATCCATAATTTGTTAACCTGTTTATTGTTTGAATATTTATATATTTGATTTTGCAACAAACAGTAACTTCTAAGATTTGTTACCCATTTGTAGAATAAGGGTGTGAATGGGTGAATCAGCTAAATTTAATATTTATTTATTGTCAGTGTTGTAGAAATTTATTTGCAGTAAATAGATGTTACATTGGTTTTTTGTTTAAAACTCCATGTTTTATTCTTAGTACAGAATTAATTTAAACATAAAAATAATCACAATTGGAAAAGATATACTAGTTCATAAAGTAAGTAAATAAACTTAGAATCAGCACCTATGGAAATACAAGCTATAAGTTTTCCTTAATTAATTTCTTTCTTAATTAAAAGGTCCTTCAAAAAAAAACTAGTTAATAAATTTGAAAAGAATTTATTTACTCGCTCTTATAGGTTGGAACTGTAATTAAATAATTCTTTCTGCTCTAACTTTCGGTTTTAAATGGTAAATTATTTTTTAATAAACTTAAATCTAAAATTATTTTTACATATACAGGGGACATTAAAAACAATGGCATATCAAATTTTTTAAAATCAATATCCAAAATTGTATTGCTTATTTAAATTGTCCAAGAACACTTAAGCAAAATTTACTAAGGTTACCCAATATCTAAGTTATGAGGTTTTTCAAATAATTTTTTTGAAAATTACTTTTTTTAAACAATGTATGACTTCGGAACCAATTTAAAAAGCTTTACAACAAATTGTATGTTTATAATGGCTTAAGCTATCAGTGGTATCATATCTTGTTATTCAATATTATACAGGGTGTACAAAAATCACTGGTATTTTTTCTAAATTCAGTTGCTATTAACTTGATTATCTTAAATGAAATATTACTACTGTATATTAGTACCCCAGAAAAAAGTAAATTTTATTTCAAGCAAATTTTGCATGAATTCATTAACAGACTTGTTTTGGGAACTGCATATCAAACTTCTATGGTTTTCAATGTATTTTCTTAAAAATTAATCCCAAGAGGCCTCAGATAAAAACACAATGTGTTAAAATTCACCACTTTTTAAAGAAAAAGTCAATATACCATATGGTCTATAATTAGTTACAAGGATCAGTCAGCAGATTTAAAAGATGGGCGTAATAAAACTAGCTTTCCAGAAATGTGGAAAAATATCACTAGAGAGAGACAGATTGAAAATATGAAACAAATGCATTGAAATTTGTCTACATCCAAGGAAGCAAGCTTTGTGTATATATCAAATATTGGCACATTACAAATGGGAATGAGGTTTGTGCTTGAATGCTTAAGGGAGGGCCGCTAATAAATAGATCTTATCTATAGATAGGCGGTAGGTAAAAAATAGTCAATAAATTTTAGTTATCGACAGTTAATGCTACCCATCAATAGTTTATTGCTGCCTATCGATAGTTGCAACAAAGGCGATTTTAGAAGACATTCTTAGGAAAGAAATGTCCTGCAAATAAATCAGGAAAAAAACGGGCCTCACTTAATTTTATAACTTAGCGACTACAAAAAGGTCATCATTTTCATCATATTGTCGCTTATTTAGCGTCTTCGCAAATAATTCAGCGAGCAAAAAAAAAAGATCCTGACCTTTATAAATTTGTAACCCAATTAATAACTTTATAACTCAATCAATACCTATCGGATAACTATCGATATATAAATATTTTTTTATTCACCTATTGTTATTTGATAACCTATCTATATTTCTAAAAAATTCTGTGTCTCTGATGCATTAATCTCAAACTGGCAAGTCTCACAGTAGTCATTTGTGGAATTAAAACATTCAAGCAATTTTTTATTATGATACTTTCTTTTAACTCTCGAGAGTACCAGACCGGGAATTTCATAGATAAATATTTTTTAAAGGTTTTCATAAAAGGTTCATAAATATTCACAGCTATATACAAAATTGTATACAAAACATTCACTATATTCAGTGATTTAATAATCATTAATATTATCTTATTCAAACAAACTGTTGTTGCAATTTTACAGATTTTGTTTGTTTTTAAAATCTATTGAATCGATGTATCGTTATTTTAATTTTAATTTTTATATTTGACATATTTAATAATTTTGTTTACATTTAATTTAATGGATATGCCTTACAATTGTTTGTTTATACATGCTTGTATTATTAGCCAGGTGCTAAATAAAGAATTATTATATACTAAAACATCGCTATAGCAAAAAAAGGGTCGTAACAGAACAGCTTGAGACGAAATAGCGCCGTAACACACAATACACACAGATGGATTTTTTTAGATAAGTGGGTCAATACCACTAGGTAGATCTATGACAGGTTAGCAGTAGATTAATAAGTCAAATTATAGAGTTGAACAGTAGTGTTAATATTATATGGTAAAACCGTCTTTCGAGATATAATTTTAATGATGACTTTAACAAATAACCTAGTACTAATCTGGTACAGATCTACTTAGCGGTACCAATCCTCTTGGTTCTAAACTATAGTAATCAATTTCGTAGCTGGTGGCTCAGCAGTTGTATTATGCATAATAGGTTCTATAAAAAACAATGTTGTGCTAATGAGTGTGTGCTTTTTATACAGGGCTTTTTCATCATGCGCTATTTTGTTTCAGTCACTGTTGTATTAAAAACACTTTTTTGAAACCGCTCTTTTATTACAGCTCATTTAATCGGTGCCCATAAAAATGCTTAAAAATACAGTATGTGTTAATAAATGTCTATGTGCTGAACTAAATTGGGTCACACTCACTATTCCTAATAAAAGGAAAGATTTATAACGAGGGAAGTTTTTAGCAAATTCTAACTCTTTAGAAAAGAAAACATAAAACTTTTGTATACACTATTTTGGATATCTCTAGAAATTGAGTTTGTAGACCCTATTTGAAATATAACCAGACACCCTGTAAAAGAACCATTATGATTTTAAGTAATTTTTATGCAAATTGAGAAAATTCCATAACATTTACGGGATTGGAAACTTATACTGTGCCATAGTTAGATTAACCCTAGAATATGGTTACCCTGTCAAACATACAGGGTGTGGAAAAAATTTGGAATAATAGAAATAATTATAAAACTGGCTTTTGGAAAAACTGGACTAATTAACCAAACTGGCGAAAATCGTACTTACATAATTAATGAATATCCCCGTTTCTTTTTTTATGTTGTTCTATAAAGCCAGCCTTTTTTAAAATATCTCAATTCACAGGATGCCTCAACATCTATACAAGTTCAAAATTCAAAATTTTTAGGGGTCTATGTTGTTAATAAACTAACTTGGACAAAACAAAAATTTTTTATGTAATAGGTTAAGCTCTGTTTGTTTTTTTGTTCAGACAGCTGAAAGACACAGTCAGTCTAGAAACTCTTATTTTGATGTACAATGGATTATTTTTATCAACATTAAGTTATGGAATATTTCACTGGGGTAGTACAGGGGACGCATATAAAATATTTATTTTACAAAAAAGTCATAAGATCAAAAAGCTAAAACACCAGGAATCATGTACTAAACATTTTAAAGATCTTGGCCTGCTCACAATACCAAGTTTATACATTTTCTTACTAGCAGTATGTTAAAAAAAAACATAAACTGCTTTCTTCGAAGAAGTGATCTACATGGTTATCCTGGACGTACAGGTTTCCTTCAGCACCTCCCGTATAGCAGACTGACAGTTGGTCAAAGTACTTCTGAGTATGCAGGAATTAAGTGTTATAACCATCTACCTGAGAGATTAAGAAATACAGATAGCTTAAGAAAATTAATTCAAGTGTTAAAGAGTTTCTTAATAATGGGGTGTACTATAGCATCGAGGAGTATATGCCAGGTTAAAACTTTTATTTATTTTAATTTAATATAGTTTTTTGGAATTATTTTTTAAGACTTATATTATTGAATGTATGAGGTGTTTAGCTGGTTGCAATTTTAAATGTACTATTTGTAATTAGTAAATTGCCTGATAATAAACTATTTGATTTGAATTGAATTGATTTGAGTAAATAGTGAAAGCAGATAAATCATCAGATTAAAATCAAAATAATTTTAGATTTGCAAATCCTTGATATTGACAAAGTTCCTTTAAAACATACTGCTTTTGTTCAGTCCTTCCATAAACTCAGATTCCACAAAAAGAATATAAACAAAAGACTGCAAAATGAAAAAAGCACTTTCAAGCAAACCATTTAAAATAAAGTTCAATTTTAAGAAATTGCATTTTCAATTGCAATTTTGGGTTCGGTATTCCTAAATGAAATAGTTTTTTAGTAATTTCAATATTTTTTAGGTACGTGTAGTTATGTTGTCATTAAGTATACACAACCTTTAATAAATTTGACATAATAAATTAAATTTTAATCTAAATTTTCTTGGAGAATTCAAATATACAATAAAATACAGTGTATTCCGTTAAAAAAACATGTAACTTTAATCTGCCACGTGTTTTAGATGCATCTTGTATACCTGCAAATAATTTAAATTTGTAGCTCTACCTGAACTGCATATATTCTGCAAGGGTCAGTAGTGAGAAACTGAAGAGTAAGGGGTGACCCACCCACCCCAGTGGGATATTTAGGGGGGAGGGCAAAAACGGCAAATGATCCCCCAGAGTTACTAATTGAAGCAAAATGTTTGTAACTAAAAATTATTTTATACTACATTACCACAACCTTATAAGTGAGAACTTTTTTTTATTAGTCGTTGCTGAATTTTTATGAGAGTTATGCTTATGTTGTGTTAACAAAAACATAGGACTTTTTTTTTAGTCACTAAATATAATTGTTTGCCCCCTCCAGGAACACATACTAAATACGCCACTGACCTTCCCTGTATAAAAGATTTAATAATTAAATGATTTTGGACACTTGGTATATGAAGACCTATTGATAAAAAAAAATCATAAGTATAAATTTACTTAAAAAATGCCTAGAATTGATAACTTAAACACAAGTAATTTTTGTGTTAACAAAATTAAGTTTAAAAAAATAATTAAAATTACTCAATCTATGGGTAATAATTCTATGACATTAAAAAAGCATCCCAAGAATTGAAATCACGTTTTTAAAAAATAATAAGGAAATTTTAAAATATCCTTTACAGAATACACGAGACAAAGTCTAATTTAAAGAAATAAGAGAGATATGATATGGTCTGAAAAAGTTAATTAGTACGCCCCTGAAATAAAATGAACATTTGGAAAGGCAAACTTGTATTTACTTTTTTTTGAAAACATCCTTGGGGAAGCCAAAATGAATAAAAAATCTTTTCTTAAGAGTGTTTAATTCAGATAGAAGAATGCTGAAAAATGCATATTTCAAGAAAAAGAATTTAAAATAAATCAGATATGAAAATTTTAAGAAAATAGTTTTTTCTAAGAACCCATTTATTAGGTAGATATTATGAAATCAAAATAATTTCAGGTTTGCAAATTCTCGCACGACAAAGTTCGTGTAAGAAATACTACTTTTATTTTACCCCTCATATATGCCAGACCAAAGCAACTCTTAAAATTTAGATACCACAAAAATATTAACAAAACATAAGCCTACAAAATATTTTAAAAAAAGTTTGTTAATAAACTATTTTGTTTATGTTATAGCCATTTAAAGTTAGTTTGAAGTTTAAAAAAATTGCACTTCAATATCTCTTTCTATTTCTATGAAAGGATATTATTACATGACAAAATTCTTGGAATTTGCATTATTAAAATATTGTATTGGAAAAACTGACTTTATTATTGTTACTAATACATCAGTTTTTTTAGAAAAAGACATGTCTTCCTTATTTTTGGGATGTTTTAAATTTAAATATTGTTTTTCGCCTCTAAATGATTTTTAATATTGATAATAAACATAATAATACCATTTTTTTTTAACTACATGAAGTAGAAGAAGAAGAAGTTTTTGTTTATATTCTCAACTGGGTATACAAGTTTTAATTTAAAAGATTTTTACAATACTGCACTTTTATAAGAAAAGTAAATAAAAAAAAATTAGATTATTATTTTTTATGGTAAACCTGAAATATGATTCAAAAAACAGGTTTTATAAAAGTTTTTGATGTTATTGGGGTCAAAAATTTACTACAATTACTAATAAACTTAAATATTTCTTAACCGCTCTGAACAGTTTTTCATAATTAAAACAAAAAAATTAAAAAGATAAAATCATTGAAAACTTCTATAAAACCCATAAGAAATAATCCAATTTTCGTTTTTTTTATGTATCTTGAGACACATTGACTGATATTTGAAACAGATATTTAAATACGAAACGAATGTCTGCATCGTTTTCAGCGATATTATATATATTATACTATTACTATGTTTCAAAAGCAAAAAATCAAACTTTCCATAAAAAATAGTAATCTTTATACCATGGGAAACATCTGTAGTCCTACTTTTTTTTTTTTTTTTAATTTGTTGCTACAAAATCTAAAATACACAATTTTATAAAAATTTAGTCTAACCAAGATTTAGCTAGATGTATTGCTCGTATTAATTATTAATAATTAATATAAATTTGTTTAATTTTATAATAACAAACTAGCTAAATAAAACTTATCAGCAATACAGCACAGTATTATAAGGCAGACAAAAATGTTTTAAAACTGCTGCCAAGTATAATGGGGTATACACTATTTACATAAGATCAATCATACAAAGAAAATGCTAGTTAACTCTTTCTTCTCTTCTCTAGAACTGAAATTTTTCGAACAGGCTTCTCTTATCTCGCACCTTATGCCTACAACCAAATCACAAGACTACTGCCAAGCTCGACTTCTAAATCCAAGCTGACTGTGAAACGAACACTGAAGCAGGAGGTAAAATAAAGTTTAAAACCTTTTAATCCTAATATGTTTTAATTATTGTCTTTTTTTGTGTTTTGTTTTCCTCTTAATGTTTTCATCTATTTTGACATGTGGGGCCCGGTTGTTAATACCACTATCTAGTGTACCTTGTCCTTTTGTGCAATAATGGCTGTTTATATTTTTTTTATCTTTACACAATAAATGTTTTTTGAATTTGAATTTTAATCTCAACCCACAGGTAGGAATGACTTCATCGATTTGCATCTGTGTTGTTGAAATATAGCTCTTTTAGTCTGTATAAGCGGGAAAACGCGTATATAGTCTATTTATTTAATTTATCAACAGGCATAGTCCCAATTTACAAGTAGTATAGTATAGTATACAGAAATATAATTAAAAACTAGAAACTAATACTAAATCTTGAATAAAGTATATTACTTGGAATAATAACACCACATTAAAAAAAAGGAAAAAAATTAGGAGTATAACAGAAGTCAAATGAGATGATCATTAGTAAATGCAATTCAGTTGCTTTAAGAAAACATTTTGTGTATTAAAAAAGTCTAGATTATTACTAAATGCATTAGCAAACCTAGATGTTCTTGAGATAAAAGAATTGTACCCATAGTTTGTTCTATGTGTGGGAACCATAAAGGTAGCTATTGAATGTGTTAGTCTAAGTGGAACATAAAGACCAATTTTATTCAGTAAAACAGTTAAAACCAACTTACTGTTAAGAATATTATACAAAGTTAAGAGATATATCCTTTGATGGAGATGATTTATGGGTTAACATATTTAGTATTGATAGTAAGTGTTGATCACTATAATCAACCATGCAGATGCATTTTGTAAGCAACATACTTTAGGTACTTGTGCTGAACATGCTCTAAACTATCAACATAGGTATTGTAATAAAGAAACTAAAGAGCAATAGATATGTTGTAGTGAAGAAAATTAGTAGAAAAAATATTATTAAAGTTCGCAGTGCAAGGCTTTATAAATCCAAACATTTGAACTGCTTTCCTGGTAATATTAGACAGATGACATATAAAATTCAGGAATGAGTCAAGTGTTACACCCAGATCTTTTATTATTTGCACTCATTCGATAGGTTCACCGTAGATATTGTATATTGCCTGTATGGGATTTCTTATGTGGTAAAAGGATACACATTTACACTTATTAACATTTAACGCCATTTCCAAAATCAGAATAAGAAATTATGAAAAATGATTTTTTTTAAGCGTCCCTACATGAATTTTTTCTTTTGTCTATGCTCTTTAGGGATCCTTTTTGCTTTTGTCAAACACTTAAATCGTTTGGCTACCAAAGGTTGATCAATGAGCCCTTATTTTTGAACAAAAAACAAAAACGGGATTTAAAAATTAAAAAAAAAATACTTCCCAAACTTCAATCCCACCCATTTGCAATAGGATTCACGAGACCATAAAAAGAAACGTTTTCTAAAAATTCCAAATCAATGTTTCAATTTTTTTTGAATTATCGTGGATCATATGAAATTCCAAAAAAATGTAAAAAACGTTTTTTTCTAATTAATAGATGGAGAAACCAACAATGATACAGATATGTTTGGTACCATTCGAGAGCCACAAGTGTGCTCTAAAAACTTCAATGCAAATTTCATTAGTTTATCTGAAATTGTTTCTTAGATATACCAAACGAAAGGTAAAAATGCACCAAAAGTGCAGTTTGACAATGAACAGACTTTTTGAATCCTGCCTAGGATATTTTGCCGAAGTCGAGAGTTTATGGCAATGACATTTATGGGTCTGGTACGATTTAATACAACTCGATTTTTTACCTTTTTTTGGTTTTGTTGGAAGCTTAACTTAAATTTACTATATTTAAAATCACCAAACCCTCCATAAATAAGCAACAAACTTCAGAAATTTCACTGCTTTTCCAATGATAAATCTGTCAATTATGAAGTTTTTGGCCAAATACAGAAACTAAATTATATGCACCGTTGCCAAACATACTTGGTTTTATTCAAATATACAACAAACAGTACTCCTAAATTTGCACAAAATAGTTTAACGATAGTTTTATTAAGAAATCTGGTGCTAACCTAAACCCATATGAATCACAGGACCCTAAATCACTTTCGTTAATCACGCCACTTTAGAGTGAGCGCATATTTCAGATATGATTTTAGCAAGTGATTTTATGGCCTTAATGATGGTTTTACCAACGAACTTGGGCTAACCTAATGCTAGCTAACAGGACATATCCACCTATCAGTATAACAAAAAAAAACCTTGTTTTGATGTAAACCCTTCCCACAAAATATGAGTACAACTGGTTGCCTACTTAATATGAAACTGACCCTAAATATTTTGGCTTTAAAGACGGTGCCATCGCGCTCCGGCGCCTAACCAGGTGCTAACCCGGTACCAATTCACCTAATTCCTTTCCATTATGACTTGTACCAACCCATCTATATGAAAAAAATATTACTAGCACATCAAAGAATATAACAAAATTTATTTTGGCAAAAGGGCTTGCTGGCTGACTAAATGACATTCGGTTAAATTAGCACTGGTTAGCAGAGTACAGATACAAAACAAACTTGATATTTCAGGTATTCTGTTAGAGAATTATTCATATTGGCAATTTAAAAAAAAACAATTCAAATTCAATAAATATATACTAGAAATAAACAAATCTTTCAAAATACAGATATATTAACTATTAACAACAATCACATGCATAAAATGTAACGGAATATCAAGTAAAATGTGTTAAATATGTGGTAGTGTGACTTGACAGTCAATTCTAATTTGTATTATTTTGTGAAAAATTATAATGCACCCATGTTTTTTTTGCTTAAATGTAGTAAATTTGAGGTAAGCCTCAAAAATCGAGATGTATTAAATCGTATCAGAACAGACATTTATTTAATAAATAAATAAATGTTTATTAAAGGTTTTACCATTTTACAGATTTTAAAGCTTTTCTATAACCACAGATAAAATACTTACATACACTTATATTTCATGTATCTTTTAAATTTATCTAATCTAATAAGGAAAATGTCAACATCACAGTATTCATTAGCTCTTTTGCACATTCTTTGTATCGGTTGCGGTGTCCTACAAAGAAGTTCAGAGGAATCTATAAAATCCCTAATCAACTTAAACAAAAAAGTCACATCCAATAATGTTTGTCTTTTCTCCAATGTAGGTAAGTCCAGAAGAATCAAGATTTGATTGTATACAACCTGCTCTGAAGGAATCCCTAACTTATATGAAATAAATCGCAAAAATTTATTTTGTACTTTCTTGTACCAAAGAATAATTATGACATCTGTAATAAGGAGACCAAACATTGCTAGCATATTCGAGAATTGATCTTATGAGTGAACTGTAAATAGCTTTAAAACACATAACATTTTCAATTTCTGATAAACTTCCCTTCATGAAACCAAGAAGTTTCAATGCTTTGTTGATAATATAGTCATAATGATATTTAAAACTTAAAATAGGAACAAAATGTACTCCTAAATCTTTAACAATTGAAACTTCCTCCAGATTATCCATCCCAATGGTATATTTATAGATGATTGGCTGTTTGTTTCTGAAGAAATGCGTTTAATTTTTTATTTAAAATAATTTATTAAATATTTAACATCGGTGTAGGTACTTTGAGTTTTGTTAAGTAGGACACAAGACACAATGTTCTTCAACACCTTCTTTACATTGCAAAATGTTAAATGAATTCAATAACTTACCTGTAACTATTAAACATGCTGGAATTACATTAACATTTAGGAAGTTATTGAAAAAGCACACCTACCTATATTACAAAATTAATTTTTATTTATTTTTTTTAACAGTTATTTGTTTTGTCAAGTATAATTCGATATTATTGTTCTGTTCGCCTAGCCTAAGTGACCTAAATATTCTTTATTATTGTGATTGTGTAAAGTTTAGGTTAATTGTTAAATATTTGTATTATGGTATAAAGCAGGGTTTAAAGGAAATAAAATATGAGACAACCAACTTTTATTTACTTATTTTATTTTATTTCAAAAATATGCTCACGCATTGTCTCTTGAAAACATGATACTAACAATTTCTCTGAATATTTTTATATTTGAATGTGTTTTGTGTATTTTAAAATTCAAGATGTGTTAGAAAATAATCCAATAGGTATAGCAGTATTAAACAGCTGGCAAAAAACTGTTGTGTTACTGGGTTTGACAATAACTGTTTATTTTCTGTATAAACAACACCCGAATCCTTATTTCCTATTTTATTATATTATATATTATTGTATTTTCTGCATAAACCCACCTTAAGGTCCTTAAGTATTTTTTTAACTTTATATTAAGTTTGCCCATTTGAAATGAAATATAAGACTAGTTTAAGATACTAACTATAGGAGAATACAGATATATCAAAAAGTTTTTTTGTTTTCAATGTACCAATATTTACTTTTAAATTAACAATGTAAATATTAGACATCAAGTATTCAATAATATAAATTATAAACTTTTCTTTAACTTTCCCAAATATATTTGTTGCCGCCCCGATTTAAAATGAGTAAATTGTTTGTTTTATAACAACCCAAGGCATTTATATCCCAATGAAATATTATGCATATATTGCTAAATAATATGAGATCTACATTAAAAAGTCACATGAAAAAATAATGATCTATACAAAACAACTGTATAAATAAATGCAAATTGATGTTTATATTGTGACTTGTTTGAAAATAGAAATATAGCTAATTATTATCCCGAGATAAACAAAATAAATAATTTAAACATAATGCATTATCTAAAAATAGTTAAACTTCATATTAAACTTACTTCTGTTCTTCAAATTAAAAAAAAATCAGGTTGCATACGTATAAAACATGTAATAGATTTTCCTGGCTAAAAAATGTAAACAATTTTAGATGTGCTATGGGCGAAATACATTATGGATATGTAGTTACATGAAGCTGGATGCATATATTGGATACATATTTGTAACTTAGATAAAAATATCACTTACTAGCATTATAAATCATGAAAAATGCAGTCTCCCAGTTCACAATATACAAGGAAAAAACATCCACTATTTCATTTATGGCGTCTTCTTGAAGTTTTTTCACTGACATACGAAACGGTAGAGAAAGAAATCACGTCAAAACAAAACATCAAAAAGTTTCCGGTAGGGAGAACCGGTTTCACTTCATAACCATCCAGGACCAAGCACAACCAAAGTAAAACCAGTTGGGTACGGTTGAAATAAATAACGTGACGGTTTTAAGTTGGTTTTAAATAGTGATTGATTTTCGTTTCACAACGGTTGTATAAATACTGTGTAATATGCGACACATTTGAACGGATATGTTTTGTTTTTAGATTAATTTGTTAATTTATTTTAAAATATATTCTAATAATATTATATTACAAGTTTACCGGTGATATTTACGAGTAAAATCGAGCTGCAGAATGTGCCGCTCCATGCGAGAGATTATAAAGAATTAATAAAATTCAAATTTCACCCTCACCAAGGCCTCCCCAGCGATTACAATTCATTATTTTACTTCGAAATTATAAAATCACAACAAATAAAATTATATTTGTCAGTGGCGGCTCGTGGGTGAAAAAGTAAGTGAAGTGCAAATGAAGCAAGAAAATATCGCAATAATTTTTTTTTCCAGAATTTTTTTATATGTGGAAGGGTTAGAATATTTTTTACGACTTACCTAAATTTTGTATACTAAATCAGTTCTCCTATCCTTCATAGCAGCAAATTTATTTATAACATTCTCATAAAATGGGTGAGTTGCCCTAATCTCCTCCAGAAATTCCTTTTGAATTGAAATATGCCAAAATGGCCAAGAGAAGTAAGTCTTTCTTGAGATATTGTATTTCTGAAATAAGTTTTTACACATTTGAAGCAAGAAAAACTTCTTTCCACTGTCGACGGTATTGTCAAAATAAGAAAAAACAATTTATATGCTTCGGTAAAAATATATTTATTTTTATTAATTTTTTTCACTTGCTCTTGCAGCGGTATATTTCAATTACTCTCATTGGCAAAAATAAGACCAAGCTCATTTTTAAGTCGGTGACTTTTTGAAAATATTTCCCCATAAACTGTAACAAATTTTCAAACGGGCCAGTCGGAAAATTTAAACTAAAGTCGGAAAATTTAGCAAAACCTGCCAAACATGAAAATATAAGTTTTTCACAGTCTTGAAATCTTGTCCAATATTTCATAAAAAAATGTTCTATACTTAGGCCTAATTTCTTCAGGTGAAAGCTTAGCAAGCTCACGTTTGTAATGATTTATTTCTGTAATAGAATTTGCTTTATCAAACATGGTATTAAAAAAATGTTCATTTCTTTTTTTACAGAGCGCCTCACGACAGCGTTTTATATTGGATATGTACAAATGAATGTCAAGCGATTTTTGTTTGAAGAACGTCAAATAGTATGTCCGTTATTGAGAAAATGTCATTAAACACTAATGCCAGAAACGTGAATTCAAAATCGTTCATCTCACCTAAAAATCCTTTCGCAAGGCGGATTGATTTTTTATCAAATTTGTCACAGTTTATAATAAATTCAAAGACGTCTTTTAATTTAATCCAGTCTTGAACAATCACATTTACTAACTTCGATTTGAAGCTGTAACAATACCATGAATAAATATAACACAAAACAGTCACGTTAACTGCAAAGGAACTCACCGGTTGCAGCAAAATCCGCGAAAATAAAAGTAAACAACTACCGCAAACTGAACGACACGTGGGTGTAGTGTACTGCGCCTGCAATTCACCGAGAGCGTTGTATGGCGCTGGGCTCGACGTCATCACGTACGCGTTGTCATGGCGACATAGTAGCAAAATCCTAAACTAAACATAGCACCTCCAGCAAAGTGAAAGCGGTTTGCGGCCTGTTGTTATAATAAAGTTTGAAAGTTTTAAATAGACATGCCGCCAACGGTCAAGTAAAATATGTATTTGAGATGTACAGTTTATTTTTTACCAATTAGGTGAATAAATGAATGTAAAAACTAAAATTTTAAGAGATATATAATAAATATAGTTAGATGTTTGCTTGTTTATTTTTCCTAGTGAAGTAGCACTTCACCTACTTCACCTGAATAGCCGCCACTGATATTCGTCAAGTTGACACATCCCTACTTCGCTTAGCAACGAACCACAAGTTGAAAAAAATATTGCTGCCAAAATATAACTAAGGAAATTATTCTTTTTTTATTGGACTACATTGCGTCACGTGACATGCTGACATATGAATTATATGTTTTGGAATAGTAATACTATGTGCACTGTTCACTGTGTAACCCGAGAAGAGAAGAGCAACCAGCCAGATGCTCTTCCAGTGTGTGTATACAAATATTTGTTTCTTCTTTAATCAGTTCTTTTAGCATTAGGTGAAGTGCAGGAGCAAAATGTTTGTCTCATATTATTAACGTACGCGTATGCGAATACCGGCATCCGTAATCATGTATAAACATGGATACAACATAGTAATATGTGAGACGAAGGACTAAGTTTAATTAAACTTTGGCATCCAGTGTTTGAAAATATGCCGACTGGTCCCTATCCGGCGGTTTACTCAGTGGCTCGCTAGAGGAGCAGTAGCTTCTGACACAAAAATAATAAAACAATGAGGGGAGAATGTAAACAAAGTCCCCATTTCATATTTTTTTATAGACGAAATCGTTTTTTTTTCTATGGTTTTGATGCTAAAATTCGGTAGTGTTAAGTGAGTTTGTTTAATACATGAACTTGGAACTTGTGCTGTCACTGCTATAAAGAGTCTATGGGCTCATGTTAGGCAAGGATTCCGGAAGCTTAAGTTCGAATCAGCAAGTAAGAGATATTTATAAAACTTCAATTTCGGTTATTTTATGTATTATGTTGAACCCCAAAAAAGAATTATTTAAAGATAATGACTACACGCCTCAATTATGAAAAAACAGCTTGGTATCCAGTGAAAACTAATTTAAAATTTTGATATTCACTCTTTAAGGCTGTATTCCGTTTCCAAACCTGGTTAACCGGTCCAATTGACAGAAGTCTGACAGCGATTTCTGGAAAACTCTTTAAAAATGTCACCCGTCAAATAATTGACAGTTATCCGACAACCAACTTAATTCAGTGGTCGTTCTGGTGATTCAAAACATTGCAGTGCAAAAACTGCTTATTATGGTATTAGAAATAAAAGGACTCTTACAAGGTTGCCAAATTGCCTTACATTTCTAGATTTATGATGTAAATATCTTGAACTTAACTCTGCGTCGCCAGTGATTGAGCTGTACTGTTTTTTATGTTATGGTTTTAATGACGATGCCTTCGGCGCCTAACCTGGTATTAACCCGGTACCGATTCACCGATTGTATCAACGGCTGCCAGCTCCACTGGCAGCTTTTCCACTATACGGATTTTTATGATATGGCTTTAATGATGATGTCTTCCGCGTCTAACCTGGTGCTAACCCTTTACTGTTTTACCTTGTGCTCCTAATGACAACGTTTCAACTATGCAACAAAATTTTATTAACAACCCTAATAAACAGTAATTAATTTTTCGATGATAAAATGAAATTAAATTTGGCAACATTGCTTCTTGAATACGTAAACTACTAATATGTTGTATATCTGTTTAGAATAGTCTACTCTCCAATACTTTCTCACAATTGACTTAAGTTGTTTATACCTTAGTCAGCACTGGCTATATTAATTTAGTTAGACGAAATATATACAGAGATTGTTTCTTTTCAGACAAGCAACCTTGGTGTAGTGGTTAAATGGCAGACGCTCATCCGTAAAGTTGCAGTATTCGGCAAGGGCGTACTCAGGATCTGAACTAGGGGGGGGGGGGCAGAGCAATGACAAAAGTACATTAGAATTTTTTATTAATAATCACCACATTCGATAAACATAAATATTTTTAATTTAATAACAGTCTTCTTGGATTTGCAGCAAAATTGTCTAAAACTTTTTTTTCGAATTGCTCCCGATTTTCTTTAATTAAATCTCGATGCATACTCATCAAACATAATCCCATCAATCTTTCTTCTCCCATAGTGATTCTTAACCAGGTCTTAACCCTTCGAAGTGTACTAAATGATCTTTCTACTGTGGCCGTAGTACATGGAATCGTGATCAAAATCAAAAGAGCCTTTGAGCCTTGAGAAGGTCAATTATTTCATTGTCCTTTAACTTATCCTCACTTAACTTTTTATGTTTCCATAAGTTATACCATAGTTCGACTTCTCCAGTTAAATATTCCAATTCATAAAACTGTGTAAAAGAACGTATGTTCTCTTTTACATGGCTGATATCCATGTTGAGCATGTACAGAGGATGTAGCTTTGTTAAGGCAAAAGCTGGGGTATGTTCTTGGGAAAATCTAATATTTAGCGATGATATTATTGAATCTAAATATGGTATAATTAACGAACGTTTCCAGTAGTCACTATCACAGTCTGATGGCGGAATATTCCTGTATATCCGAGGGACGGAAATTTCAATGTCCAATTCTTCTGCCAGGTCTTGTGCCTTTTTAACTATTTCTGCAGTAACTAGGTCAGCGTCTTCACGGTTTTTCTTCAGTACGTTAAGGATTACGGTAAGATGTTCTTGCAACTTGATCAAATCTATACTTTTTGCTTGCAGAGCATTAACTACCCGCTCTAGTAAAGCTGAGTATTTCGCTATTATAGTTAAAGCAACAATTAGTGAGGATTTGATGATGGCTGAATGCAACTGATATGCGATGTTAGATAGTTTTTTAAGTGCCTTGACAATCTCAGGGAAATTTTGTGAAAATAATCGAACACTTTTATATTTTTCAGATTCTCTTGTCTCACAGTCGTGAAAGATTAGGCGCAGAACTCCTCCGAGTGGTCGATTCCCTGAAAAAGTTTACAATATCCTTCACCGTGCCAATAGTGTTTCTAATTTCCGCGACATTTTTTGTATCATTGACGACAAGATTTATTTTGTGGTTTGAGCAATGAAAGAATAATGCTCGAGTATACATTTTTCTCAAAATTGCTTGTACTCCACCCTCTTTCCCCGCCATTGTAGCGCATCCATCAAAACCAAGCCCTACACAATTTTGTGGTAACAAATTATAACTGACCAAAAAATGATCGATTGCCGCAGCAATTGTTGAGGCATCTTGTGCTGGCAGCTCTACAAAATCGAGAAATTCTTCTCGGACTTTTTTTCTACATTCATCATGGAAGCGCAAGCCAATGGAGAGCTGTTCCTTCCCCGAAATGTCGGCTGTTTCATCGGCTAAGACTGTATATACCATGGCTTTCTTAGCGTCATTTAAAACAATTTCCCTAGTGACTTCGCCACATATATTTATCAGTTGGTTTTGAATCTTTGGTGATGTATAAACCGTATTTCTTTGACATTTTTCCAGTTGATTTTCTAATTTTATGTCGCCAGATTCTAGATTCGTAAATTCATCAGATCGAAAAAATGAGTGCCACATAATACTATACAGGAAATAATTGATATTATTATTTGCTTGTTCTCTTCAACTGTTTTTTTTTTGGTGAAAACTTTGTAGCGGAACATCCACAGGCAAATTTTTGAGGAAGGCTTTTGCAGCAGCTGATGAAGTATTGTGAAAGTTAGTAGTGACATGTTTTCGACAAACTTCATGTATATTCTTAAACTTTGTGAATGGTCTAATTAGAAATGATCCCAACACTCCTCTTACGGTTCTAGTGGAAGGCGGAAATAAAACACAGTGCTTACAAAGAGCACCCTTCAGCCGTTTGGATTACACTAGCCATGGTGTATATTGATCTAACCAGGCATGGTTAAATTTTCTTCGCAAATGACTGGCATCGCCTATAAAATCGTAATCCTTTCCCGGAACCCACGGATTTTCTAATAGGCTCTTTTTTGTTTCCATCGTCAGGTGAAATGTTTGTCCTACATAACGACCTAGGTCATTTTCGTGGCAGCCATCATTCTCTTTAATTGCAGAAATTTCTACACAGGCAGATGTTGATGGTAAAGGTTCAAGAACGGGAACACATATGTGCGTAGAAACTGAGGATATTGGCGGCTGTTCTGGCCTAGTTTTAAAGAAGCTTGACGATATGATTTCATCATTGCTTTCGTCGCTCCCGCTGCTACTGTCACGTTTTTTTTTTCCTCTTAGTTGTAGTCTCTGGAAAACATTAAAAGACACCTATTTGTATTTTTATACAATATACAGTGTGATTTCATAAAGCTAAACTTATATTTTTGGCGTTACTACACGAATACATTTTAAAAAGGTCAATTTAAAAAATATATATATTTTGTTTTTCACACTTTCTATAACACCCCGTATAAAAATGTGTTATTTAAGAACTGCGATTTTCTAGGTATACCTGCTGTCAAAGTGTGTGACTTGGTAACGATTTTGACATATACGTCACTGCTCGAAGACAAAATAAAAATTTGATTTGCAAAAAAATATGGTGAATCTGCATTATGGGTAGGGGGATAGGTATATTTCTTGGAAAAAAACTTTATATTCCACTTAGTTTAAAATATATATATATATATATATATATATATATATATATATATATATATATATATATATATATATATATATATATATATATATATATATATATATATATATATATATATATATATATATATATATATATATATATATATATATATATATATATATATATATATATATATATATATATATATATATATATATATATATATATATATATATATATATATATATATATATATATATATATATATATATATATATTTTTTTTTTTAAACTAAGTGGAATATAAAAAGTTTTTTTCCAAGAAATATACCTATTTCCCAACCCATAATGCAGATTCACCATATTTTTTTTGCAAATCAAATTTTTATTTTGTCTTCGTGCAGTGACGTATATATATATATATATATATATATATAAAAGAAAACAGAAATTTTAAAGCCACCCGCAATATCATTATCTGAAAAATCGCATTCAAAGTGGTTTATAGTGGAAGTCACCCGCTCTCAAGAGTGTATTGAAACAAAATTATAAATATACGTTAAATTATATATTAAATTATAGTACACCTTTTTGACGAGATGCTGATAAACCAACCAAAAAACATTTTTTTTTTTAATTTTTGTAAATAAAACTAAAACATATTTGTTTATTGAAATATATTTAAAATATCAGGTAACTCTAGCTTATCAACTAATAATTTTACAACAGACTGCCCCTCTAAACTTTTTCGGCTGTTTATTTCCTTAATCCTTTTCCTTAATAAAAAACATTTAAAAAATTGAAAAAAGTATGAAAAACCAAATTTTTCAGCATAACTATGACGTTTTTAAAGAATTTATTTTTCTCATCTAATATTAAAAATGCATACCTTGAACCAGATTCCAACTATGGTTCCCAAGTATTAGTTCTAGAGATCCATAAACTCAACAGTTCTATAGATCCATATACTCGACCATTTTTAACGAACACTTTAACTTGTTGTTAGTTTGGGTTAGTTTTGATTCACTTGTGTCATTTTTCTAAAACGAATGCTATGTGATGAAAATAACATAAATTGGCCAAAGATAACCAAAGCTATCACGCGTTCTATTTAGCCGAATTTGGTGGTCAAGCGAAACTATGTACTACATTTGGAATTGCACAGAACGCGCAGCAGTGCCATTACCATTTAAAAGTCCGACCGTGCAGATTTTTTCACTTACACTCCGATTTCAAGTCATCCATTTTGACGGCCATTACAACTTTCTACGAAGTTTCTTTCTACACGGTGACAAAAAAATAAGAGGTGGGAGTGGGAAAACAAAATATATTAAATTACACCATCCTAGACTTACAAATAAAATCTAGAAAATAATAATTATTGAATTAACTTTTGAGATTAAACTTTAAGGAAGAAAAGTAAATGGGGGCAAAGTTGTGCAATTTAGTGATTAGTAATTGACGTAACTTCTTATAAGTACAACCAAAATATAAAAAATAATGCAGACTGACAAATGTAAATTAATGTAACTTACTTTTTTGGAAATATTTCCTGATATCCATTTAAAATTATTGAAATCGCTGGGAATAGGTTGATTTTATAATTTTAATATCAATGAACTATCAGTTGGCGCTTTCCACAATACAGAATAACTATTTTAAATTAGTAATCACGTCAAATACGTGTAAAGCAATGTTTTGTTTTAGAGTAGCGTAGCCGGCCGCCTTATACCCTCCTACGCAGCCGTATGGCCTGTTCTCGATCATCGGCGTCGACTGGTCCGCATTCCTACAGTCAGGGGGTAGGGGTGTCGGTGCGTGAATGTACAAGGCCGCAATAAGGAATTTTATTCTGGTCATTCTAAAATTTTGGTTAATTATATGTTTTTTAAAATTTTCCTTCTTTAGGTGTATGTCTAGGGGGGGGCAGCAGCCTCACCCTGCCCCTCGCTGGGTACGCCCTTGTATCTCGGTGTACTTGAGCTTTCTTAAAATGAAAACCCGTAATAATAATGTTATAATATGTATATAATAATGTTCTAATTAAAGCCTAACAAATGCAGCGGTTTCTGACCAATAGGAACGTTGAATTTCACAAGTTTAGTAGCTTTAGAAATCACGCGAGCTGGACGTGATTTTACGGGAATACAAATTAATTGGTAGAGTACATGGTAGAGTACCTAACTACAGATTAATAACCAAACAGATACTGCACTCCTAGAATTTCAATTTTCATTCATAAACTTATTCAATCGAACCCCATTAGCTGTGCGGAGAACTCAGATGATGTACTCGAAATATTTTTATTTATTCTCAGCAGCAAATGTAAATTAATGTAACTTACTTTTTTGGAAATATTTCCTGATATCCATTTAAAATTATTGAAATCGCTGGGAATAGGTTGATTTTATAATTTTAATATCAATGAACTATCAGTTGGCGCTTTCCACAATACAGAATAACTATTTTAAATTAGTAATCACGTCAAATACGTGTAAAGCAATGTTTTGTTTTAGAGTAGCGTAGCCGGCCGCCTTATACCCTCCTACGCAGCCGTATGGCCTGTTCTCGATCATCGGCGTCGACTGGTCCGCATTCCTACAGTCAGGGGGTAGGGGTGTCGGTGCGTGAATGTACAAGGCCGCAATAAGGAATTTTATTCTGGTCATTCTAAAATTTTGGTTAATTATATGTTTTTTAAAATTTTCCGTCTTTAGGTGTATGTCTAGGGGGGGGGCAGCAGCCTCACCCTGCCCCTCGCTGGGTACGCCCTTGTATCTCGGTGTACTTGAGCTTTCTTAAAATGAAAACCCGTAATAATAATGTTATAATATGTATATAATAATGTTCTAATTAAAGCCTAACAAATGCAGCGGTTTCTGACCAATAGGAACGTTGAATTCCACAAGTTTAGTAGCTTTAGAAATCACGCGAGCTGGACGTGATTTTACGGGAATACAAATTAATTGGTAGAGTACATGGTAGAGTACCTAACTACAGATTAATAACCAAACAGATACTGCACTCCTAGAATTTCAATTTTCATTCATAAACTTATTCAATCGAACCCCATTAGCTGTGCGGAGAACTCAGATGATGTACTCGAAATATTTTTATTTATTCTCAGCAGGACCTTATTAAAATATTTTGTGAGTAACGTTTAACCAAGTTTAATATATTTAAATTGAAAAATTTGTGTATACCTACATAGTAGTTATACACGTACAAAGTGATTTGAATTTTAATAGATTTATGAAAGAATAAGGGCAAGGTTCAAATTTAATATTATTGTTACATCAGTCATACCGCTGAACTAGTATTTTAGTATCATGTAGAAAGGGATATGCGCATGTTATATTCATTTCACTTCTGCCATTGGCATGCGTGTGAAAAACGTAAATATTATATAGTATTATACTCTCTCATATCACAAAAATGGAATATTTTGTTTCTGATTTTCACAGTTTTTGTGGACAGCAAATTCAATGTTTCTGTTCATTTATATTTTTTGTAACATCCATATATAAGTAAGAGGAAGATTCAAGTATAAGCTACATAACCTGCGACTTTCATGCAGATCGTTTATTTTATCAAAAAGATTTTCTCTGTTGCAAGCCATGGCCCAGTTTCTTACTCTAAGATTAAATAAAAAATAATAGTTTTTTAAAGCTAACATGACAAACATGCTTTATGCTACCAATGCGAGCAACATTGAACCCCAATAAATAAAACCATATTTGATCCTCGGTTCAATAAAAGATTATCCTTTAAAATATCTAGAAAACACGCTTTTGCCAGTAACGCACTAAAAAGTACAAAATTATGTAATTTTCTTAAAATATATTTTGCTCAATGACTATGCAAAAAAGTGTGATTCGCTTTTTCGTTTGTTTGAGAAGCATGTAGTTTAATTAATTTCGACAACATTACATTATTTTGTATTTTTTAGTGCGTTACTGACAAAAGCTTGTTTTATAGTTTTTTTTTAAAATATAAATTATTTCACAACATTTAAAAGTAGGTTAAAATTGATCGTTACCATTTGTTACCATCGATCAGCCCGATGGCACCAAATTATTAAATTATCATACGAATTATGAATGCTTACAAAACTTCAAATCGATACAACAATAAAATCAGAAGTAGGTTAAAATCGACTTCCTATATTTATAATAAAAGTTTGTTGAAAACAAATTTTAAACCAATGAATGAAAATTTTACAATACGTATTTACATGACATGCAAATAATAATTACAAAATCGATAAATTTCCTTTATCCGGAATTCCCCTCGTTATGAATCTTTCATTTTATTAGGAATAGTGAAGTGAGACTCAATTTAGTTCAGTGCATTGTCATTTAGCAACACATATATATTGTTTTCTGAAACACATTTTTCGGCGCGATTTTGTTCCATCATATTGGATTTCTATCAATATTTTATCAGTTTCTACTTATGCCACACTTGATTTAAAATTAATTCAATAAGTAGTTTTTACATTGATACACACCCCCATTTTGAACTCGTACCAGTTTATCCTATATTACATTTAATTCTTCTGCAAAATTTAAAGCCAATTGAATAAGATTTTTTTCGTTGATTTTTAAAAAATTTATTTAGCCGTCATTTTGTTCCGCCGTCTGAAATTCGTACTATAGCCTTTCCAATTTGTCTCTATATTACATTTAATGCTTACACAAAATTTGAAATTATTCTAATTAGTAGTTTTTTCAGGCTGATTTTTTAAATATTTTATTAGGCCACTATTTTGTTTTGCTATCTTAAATTCATACCAAATGTTACTAGTAACGCTAAAATGTGAAGATATGTAAAACCCGAGGGGGTAATTTTTTCACGATTAGAAACATTTAATATAGCCGCCATTTTATTCCACCATCTTGAATTAGTACCACAGTTTTACTAATTCATTTCTATACCACAGTTAGTTATTGCACACAATTTAATCAGTCTATTAAATAGTTTTTCAGCCTGAATTTTTAAATAATTTATTAAGGCGCCATTTTGTTCCGCCATCTTGGATTTGTACCAAACTCACTTACTATAAAATTAGGTATTATTATTTGTGAAGTGAATACTATCACCATTAGGTGTTGGTATAGGAAATAGATGATATAAAGTATAGTCTTATTTTCCGACTAAAGGGATTTCTATAATAAAAGTAACTTCGTTATTCATTACATAGCCTTTTATATCTAAAGTTTTCTCATATTTTATAATATTTTCCAAATTTGGTTCAAATGGCAATTTTTCTGAGTTTAAGTGTTTTTTAGTATTTCTGATAACAATTCTTAAGGTTGAATTATAGTATTCTGGAAGTTATTTAGTTTGGCAATAGGATATTGGATATAGCGGCTTCTATATATTTCCTAATATATCATAAATATTTTGATATAAAATATATATTTATGTTAAAATCATTTGAGTTCGGTAATAGTCAAAATCTGACATTTCTTGTAATTCCATTTTGTATAATAATTGTATAGTTTGATTTACCCTGAATTCTAAATTATTTTGATTATGAGACATATTTTTAAAGATTTCTTGGAAACTTTTTATAGAGTTGCTCAGTAAGGAAATTTGTTTATCCATTGACAATTTAATATTATTTTGATTTTGTTTTTAAATATTTATTTCATTATTTATTAATATTGCATCGTTTTCGTCCAGATGTCCGAATATACTTTTAATTATACTTCCTAGCCCATCAATTAAACCACGTTTATGTCTCGTTTGTTTAGGGAGTAACATTTCATTTATCTGACGTATGTTTTTTGTAAAGATCTATACTCTTCAATTATACCTTTTAGAACAAATATTTGAATAAATGTCTAGTTATTGTTTGTTTTCTGGGCATGTCTTAGTTTGTAGGGTAAGATGCCAGGATTTTGGTTTAATTCGTGGCATTTTGGTTTGTCTCCTTGGGTGTAGGACCATAATAACAAAAGAAAAGAGTTTCATCTGGTTTCTTCTTTCTTATTCTTACAACTAGGTCCTTACTGCTAAGCTGATTTGGCGATGTTCGTCCTCCTCAATGGTGATGTTTTCTGACTTCTGACTCGGCGATGCTTGTCTTCCCCAGTGGTCTCTTGTTTGACTTGCTAATTTTCCCGTTCCTTTTTTCCTCGCTGGTTCCCCAAATTCGAAGTTGGCCCCGCGAAAGTTGCCTTAGATCGGCACTGTCTGCTTTCAAGAGACTTTAAATTTCTTGGGATTTTTTCAGTCCAGAGCGTGTCCAAAAGTCACCTTAGATCGGTACTATTTACTTCAAAGGGTTCAAACCGTCGAAATTTGTAGGTATAGTAAACACATTTTTAGAAAAAAACCGTGTTTTTTTCACGTTTCACTATCCTGCCGACTGCGCCAAGTAGGTTGTTTGTTGAGGAAAAACACTTTTTAAAAAATTCAATTTTATTTTAAAACTGAAAATTTACAAGTTACAGAACGAGAGCGGCCTAACAAGTGATTCAACACCGCCCTTTGCATCTAATTGTAGTATATCGTTATCTCGAAACAGAAATGCTATGCTTAGCATCATATGGGATAAGGGTGTAATACATTTTTAATACCATATTTAGATCAATAAAATAAAACAGTGTCACATTAGCGATTCAAGACAAACAAAAAAGTAATATTAAAATATGTATTTATCTGTGCAAATAAAGGAAGAATTGAAATTTATGTTATTAAGAGGTCCAACTTAGTTTTATACATTTCTCTTTTCTACTAATTTAGATGTTATTTAATAATTTTATGGTATATTTTATTGAGTTGTTTTGTATCAGGTTTGCATTGATTGAGTTTTTGTTCCTTTGTATTTCTATTATTTCATAGAATTCTCTCTTTTTTTGGTGGTTTTTGGTCTTTAAAATATTTACATTATTAAAATCGAATGAATGTTGATTTTCACAAATATATTATCTCAATTTTGTCATACTTGTGTCCTTGTAGTCTGTTATTTAAATTTTGGCTTGTTTGTCCAATGTATATACCATTGCAATCCTTACAGGGAATTTCTTAATCTATATTAGTTCTATTTTCTTTAGGAATTTTTAGTTTTAGTTTACTAAAATTATTTTTTAATAGGTTATAGCCTTATGACCAACTGCGATGTTATGATTTTTAAACACATTTTTTGAAAAATTTCCGATATTTTAGGTATATTTGAAAGTCACAAGATTTTGTGTTTTTTTTTATTAAGATTAACATTTTTGTTTGATCGATGGCTTGTGTTGTAAAATTTGTATATTCTGTTCTTAAAAATGTTGTAGAAGACCAGTGTCTTTGGCGTACCATTCAATTTTTATACCATTTTTAATATGATTTAATATAAGGTCTAAGAAGTTAATTTTATTTTGTGCTTCTTCTTCTAATGTAAATTGAAGTTTTGGGTGGTAACTATTAAAATTACTTAAAATATCTGGACATTTGATTTTTAGGATCGTTGTTAGGCAATTATCAACGTATCTGAAGAAAAACGATTCATGAAAGTCGATATTTTTAAGAATTATTCCCTCCAGGTCTTCCAGGACTAATTCCAGCGTGATCGCCCAATTATACATAAAACTAAGTTTGAACATAACATTTAAAAAATACATGGTGGAATGTGTAAGGTAATTAAGTACAAAGGCCTTTTATATTCTTGGTAAGCGATGACAAGTTTACACCTCTCTTCCTAATAATCCATTCAATTTATGTGATTAAGGGTCACAGCGCCGCAGCGGGAGGGCGAGGGTCTTCTTTTGTGCGCTTAATGGCTGTACGGATGGATATTGATGGTAACAACTATACATCTTTTTGATGGTTTTGAAATTATAGTTTAGAAATTATTGTGTTGTATATTTACCTTGGAATATATAGAACGGTATAATGCAAAGTGCAGGTTTTTGGAATTTTTTAAATAGAACTTGTTTAGTATATCAATGTCGGAGATTAAATACTTGCTGTTATGACAATCAAGCGTCCAGCTGAGTTAATATAAAGTTATAATTTTAAAATATTACTTTATCAAGGTGTACGTAAAAATGACGTCACGGGGGTTGGTTTCGAATCTATTTGAATATTGTTGGGTTACGGGGAAATTCAAAGGGACTAATTGCGTAGGTTACATGAATATTTTTTAGGTTTAGAAATGTTACATATTTGTGTTAAACAAGATTTATTTGGGTCACGCAGACAAGATTTATTTGTATCAATTTATTTGCATCATAAAGTTGTGTCAGACTGATATTATTTAGGTTAAGGAAAATCATTGCAAACGTGAACTTTTCCCTTTGAAAAAGGGAGGATTTTTAACTGATCTTTTATATCTACTAATGTCATAAGTGACGAATTTATAAATAATTGACTGTACTGGCTTTCCACAAAAAGAAAGAGTAACCTAAAGACAGCATAATTTAAAACACAATTACAAAGAATTCAGGGAATTGAATTAAGGAACAACATAAAATCTATTCAAAAAGGAGGGTTCTTACTATGTGGCTGAGTAAGTTATAAACATCGATTTGTCGAGGTATAGCAAAAATACACTTTTAGATAGCTGAATTAAAAAATAATATTTAATGAATTAATTATAAACTTGCCGAAATACGAAACCAGCCTGATCTAGGATGCCCACTTATGCGCAACATGCTGAAAAAGCGTAAGCGTAAAATCGCGCGAACAGTACGTTTGAACCGCCAGGTATTAGTCGCGCTGAAGCCATCTCTCACGACGGGTTTGTGTAGATTAGCCACCGGCTCCGCCTGACGCAAAAATCGGGTCTGCAAACGTATAAGTAAACTCATATTTAGTTTTGTTGGTAGTTGGTGAAGTTTCACCGTGTCGAAGACCCGGACCAATGGACGACGCGGCTCTACGGCAGCAACAGTAGGAAGGTAAGCCACCACTACAAGGAACTAATGGAGGCACCAACCAGTGCCGTTTCCCCTGATTGATGCCCGTAACTGTAGCGAGGCACTACACGTATGTCTCTCTCTCACACACCCACACATTTCTCTGAACCTTCAGGCTAGTCACTGGGCCCGAGTTTCTGAACTGGTCTGTCCTTCCTGTGTCTCACCCTGACAAACGTCTCTTCTACATATATGATAGCTAGTGAGAGATTGCCTATATCGATTGTACTGGTGAGTAACTTGGCAAGGTATTGGAGTATGAGTAACCCGCACCACATATAGAAATATGTGGTGCGGGTTACTCATACTCCAATACCTGGTAGAAACCAGCGCACGCAAGAAAATGAGTGGTACGAAAAGATATATTTTTGATGAAGTCGCTTGTGAAAAACAGGATGAGATTGGAAATTATTTTTGCATGGATCGACATAATGCTATATATTCCTTTTATTTTTGTCAGACATACTCAAAAATTCCTAAATAGCAAATTCGTGATCATGTTAACGTGCTGATCTTATTTAAACAAGATGATTCCTCTAGATATGATGGCGTCAATACCGATATTTCACTGAATGCGTTTAGACACATTTGTTCAGAGCGTTGGAAAGATAAATATGGATTTCTGATTATAGTTAAGGATAATGACATTAAAAAAAGTAGATACAGAATTCTAGTTTGAAACTTATACAATCCCCTAACTAGCTTACGTCGCTCAGTATACAGAGTGTTGATACACAACACACTTCTACACTACTCGCAAACCGATTTCCTAAAGACTAAAAGCTGTTTAAAGCTGTTATTCCTAAACCCTAAATAAGCTGGTAGAAAAGGCTGAAAGAAAGTCTAAAAACCGAATGAACCGTAAACAAGTTATTCTTGAAGTAGAACCAAAACCTTAAAAAACTTTTAATAATTGAACTCGAGCGCAAAGTTGACTTTCGAACATAGATACATCGCGACTACAAAGGAATCGGATGATGATAAGGTTTTCCATGATCCACAAGACAGTCTTCAAAACGTTACTCAAGAGAGGTTAACTGAATATCTAGAACAGTATCTGGAAATAACGAGATAATTTATAATTTAGTGTATCGAAAAGTCAGATAAAATAGATACCTCATGTAAATCATGATGCAACAACTGATGTTTGGTTTATAGGTTCTTTTACACCAGAAGGTGATAGAAGGTGTTAAATATCTTGGAATACGAGGGTTGTATGAATTACTATTCTTAAAAAATCCTCACCCTAAAGGTGATTCGTGTATTTTCAAAATATTTTAACAAAACTAATGCAGCTAGAAGAAATAATTCTCAAGGCCTAAGGCTTAATCAGGATCTGCTTTAGTGATGAAATATAATGAAAGACCTAAAGAATGTCTTTTATGCCTATTATAACGATGTGAATGAACCAGTAGATACACTCGTTAAATTCGATGCACCACAGGAAGCCGGGAATGGAAATCATACGAATGAGATAGCGAGTATTCTCGAAGAATTGAAGGAGCTTGGTGTGATCAAGTATAAGTAGATTACTTAGATCCTTGTTCATTACCACTGAAAGGAAAAAATAGAGTCTGATTTCAAAAAGATTAAGGAGGAAATTTCAAAACTGAATGCATTGTTTCCAAAACTTAAATTGAAATAAAGTATCAAACGTTATATAAACCGCTGTGTTACTCAATTGTTATTAGGTGGTATCGAACATGTTTACGTTAACGTAAGAGAATAAGTCGTTAAAGAGGACAGCCCGTCTTAAATTTAAGCGGATAAAATTTTATTCAGTATGGACTCGATGATTCTTTTGCTACAGATCTGCAATATTCTCGCGGAAATAGTGGATTTAAATATATTTCAGTAGTGATTGATTGTTTTTGAAAATATCTTTGTACTAGACCTATAAAATCAAAATCTGCTAATGATGTGGCTAAAGACATGGAAAGTATACTGACAACTTCAAACCGAATTACAAAGAGCATATTTCTGAAAATGGGAAAGAGTTTTACAACTCACAGTTTCAAAATCTGATGAAAAAAATTTGGAATCCATCACTATAGTATATTTATTGTCTTAAAAGCATATGTTGCAGAACGAGTAATTCGAATTATTAAAAAATCATGTGTCAAAGTGGATTTATTTGCTAGAACAAGTCACAGATGCATATAATGATACGAAACAAAGAACTATTGTTATGAAGCCTAAATCTGTTAATTTGTACTCTGTTTATGGACATATTGAAGTAGTGGAAAAACAGTTGAAAGTAGGTGATATTGTTCTAATAAGTATAAACATCTTTGTCAGAAAGGATATGCGCAAAACTGAACTACTAAGCTTTTTAAAATAGCTAAAGTTAAAATTAATAATCCTACCACATAGATAATAAATTATTTAGAAGACCGTCATATAAGCGATTGTTTTTAAAAGGAAGAATTACAGAAAAAAAGCCAGCTATTTTTCAAATCACATAATAGCAGGATTGATAAAAACATGGATATACACATACACAAAAAGTGTTTTTTTTCTTTGAAAATTCACTAGTTTGCTTATGGTTTGTGTTTCTCATATTTTACATTCTTCTTCCCTTCTCTAAAAACTTATAGGTGATAGGTAAAAACCGACAAAAAATTTCAAAATGCAGAACAGTGAAATTACTGTGACAAAAAATATATAAGGTGCCATTAAAAATATTGGCGTAAAATGGTCTTTCGATTAAACGAGAAGTAAAAAAAAATTAAAAATACTCTCGTACTCTTAAGAAAATCATAGTACTTGGGATTAGACCGTGTCAAATTCGAATTACTATCCGACGTTTCGCCTTCGATTGTACTAGGCATCTTCAGGGATCTTTACTCCACGAGATCTGAACACTGAATTGTTCAGTTGTTCAGATCTCGGTAATCAAAAAAATGAAAAAATAAGTTTATTTTTGAGTGTTTAACACAAGTATTTTATAAATAGTGACGGTATTTTTTGTATAAAGCTGCAGTGTTTCATATCTATATTTGGCAATGGCTGACTGGAAAGGGCTTTGTGATTTTAAGCAGAATTATCAGCTCTGTGTTTAGGCTGTAGGCTAGGAAAACGTGGTTTAAGTTGGGTTTCCACCTTCCATTTCTCATTGATCTTTGTTTCACTGTTGCCGACGCCTGTAATTTCTGCTCTAATTTTTTGACATGGAAGTGGTGCAGCTGTTATGAAGGATGATTGTGATCCTTGATCAATGAGTACTCTAAGGATCTGTGGCATTCCCGATTTGGAGTTGCTTATCACCAAGGCAGTTGCAAGCAAAACTTGTTTCTGTTTCTCCTCTTCCATTGAGTTATAAGTTCTTCTAGGATTGTTCTGTCTCTCGTGGCTGTTTCTTTCGCGTTCAACATAAAGAAGCGTATTGTGTGGATTATTACAGAGTTTACATCTAATTTGACTGAAGCACCTCTGTTTTTCGTTGTGTTTTAAGCAGTTTGAACATATGTGTAATGTAATGATTTTTAGCCCATTTTCTTGTAATTATTGTTCTTTTGGATTTCATTATGTCGGGCAGTTTGGGTTTTCTCGAAGATGTCCCTGGCAATCCAATGATTGTTTGTAAAGGCATCACTTGGTACTGCTTCTGAATGAGTTATTTCTGTGTAAAGTTTTTGGATTCCCTCCCATTTTTTTTAGTTCGTTCTGCAGCTCTTCGTATCTGTTGATACGTATATCCTTTTGTAGTTTTTCAAAAATGATTTTTCTTAGGCAGGACAATTCCTTGAAAAAGATGTCTTTTCGGGACACTTTACTGTCTGGTACTTGGTTCGGCAATTTTTGTCTGTTTTTGTTCGGTATTTTCATCTTAGGCTAGTATTTCTAGTTTTAAGATGTCGGTATGATTTTTCTTATTTTCCCATATCTTGTCAGCTACTTGGTTGAGGGCTGTAATGTTGCTTTGTGTTTTTCTATAAGTTGTGTCTTTTTTACTGGCAAGTTCTGTACCGAATTTCTCCTGTTCCAGTGCCAGTTCGTTGATATCGTTTTATACAAGGTTCTCTTAAGGGCTGGTTAGGCGTCTCTCTAAGTATTGTACTGACAGTGTCTAGTGACCGTAGGGTAGTTGTTCCTGTAGGAGCTGCGTGACAACTCTCTAAGGACTAATTTGGCGGTGTCTGTGGGCTGTATGGATTACTTGCTGTATGTGTTTCTTGCTTCTTTTGTGCCATATGTGGGCATGTAGAGCTTCGTGTTGCTTCGGCTGCGTCTGAGGGCCATATTGATTGGTTCCTGTAGAACTTTGTGTTGCTTCTACAGGACTGCTTGTCGGCGTCTGTGGGCTGTATTGATTTTTTTCTCCAGGAGTATTGTAGTGTTAGGGGCTAGTTTGGCGGCGTCTATGGCCCGTATTGATTGGTTCCTGTAGAGCTTTGTGTAGCTTCTATAGGACTGCTTAGCATCTGTGAGCCGTATTAATTTTTTTCTCCAAGAGCTTCGTAGTGCTTCTCTAGGGACTGGTTTAGCGCAGTATTGATTGATTCCTGTAGAGCTTTGTGTAGCTTCTATAGGACTGCTTAGCATCTGCGGGCTGTATTGATTTTTTTCTCCAAGAGCTTCGTAGTGCTTCTCTAGGGACTGGTTTATCGCAGTATTGATTGGTTCCTGTAGAGCTTTGTGTTGCTACTATAGGACTGCTTGGCGTCTTTGGACCGTATTGATTTTTGCTCCAGGAGCTTAGTGGTGCTTCTCCAGAGGCTGGTTTCTTGTACATCGAAGGACTATGGACAAAAGAGAGGGAAGGTCCCTGCCTTTCATGATATGGGGTATTATTTATCTCTACGGTCTTGATGAGCCAATGAGGCTTTTGTAGGTTTGTGTACAATACATTTAAATGAGTATAAAATGCTATACGATTTGATGCTGGTTTATTTCCTATTCTGAACAACTAATATATACAAAATAAGTACAAACAATTACGCTATCGATTGAACTTGATCGCGAAGCAGGTTATTATACTTCGTGTTATATAAACATAATATTAAAAATTATATCAAGAGTTGTTTATTGTTATATTATACAATTTTTTAAGGAATAATAAAAATTTTAAATATATAATTTTTAAGGAAATTACTTCTTGAATAAAAATTTAAATTATGGTTTGAACAATACGATAGCCCATAAAAATATACAAGTTCCTATTTAAAATAAAAAAAGTAGTGGTCACTTCCGGTGACTTTTAATTGTTTTTCCACTCTCGAACGGTAATACAGAAGCCAACGCCGGTTTCCACTGGTTAATGCACGTGCGCTGGTTTCTACCAGGTATTGGAGTATGAGTAACCCGCACCACATATAGAAACATGTGGTGCGGGTTACTCATACTCCAATACCTGGTAGAAACCAGCGCACGTGCATTAACCAGTGGAAACCGGCGTTGGCTTCTGTATTACCGTTCGAGAGTGGAAAAACAATTAAAAGTCACCGGAAGTGACCACTACTTTTTTTATTTTAAATAGGAACTTGTATATTTTTATGGGCTATCGTATTGTTCAAACCATAATTTAAATTTTTATTCAAGAAGTAATTTCCTTAAAAATTATATATTTAAAATTTTTATTATTCCTTAAAAAATTGTATAATATAACAATAAACAACTCTTGATATAATTTTTAATATTATGTTTATATAACACGAAGTATAATAACCTGCTTCGCGATCAAGTTCAATCGATAGCGTAATTGTTTGTACTTATTTTGTATATATTAGTTGTTCAGAATAGGAAATAAACCAGCATCAAATCGTATAGCATTTTATACTCATTTAAATGTATTGTACACAAACCTACAAAAGCCTCATTGGCTCATCAAGACCGTAGAGATAAATAATACCCCATATCATGAAAGGCAGGGACCTTCCCTCTCTTTTGTCCATAGTCCTTCGATGTACAAGAAACCAGCCTCTGGAGAAGCACCACTAAGCTCCTGGAGCAAAAATCAATACGGTCCAAAGACGCCAAGCAGTCCTATAGTAGCAACACAAAGCTCTACAGGAACCAATCAATACTGCGATAAACCAGTCCCTAGAGAAGCACTACGAAGCTCTTGGAGAAAAAAATCAATACAGCCCGCAGATGCTAAGCAGTCCTATAGAAGCTACACAAAGCTCTACAGGAATCAATCAATACTGCGCTAAACCAGTCCCTAGAGAAGCACTACGAAGCTCTTGGAGAAAAAAATTAATACGGCTCACAGATGCTAAGCAGTCCTATAGAAGCTACACAAAGCTCTACAGGAACCAATCAATACGGGCCATAGACGCCGCCAAACTAGCCCCTAACACTACAATACTCCTGGAGAAAAAAATCAATACAGCCCACAGACGCCGACAAGCAGTCCTGTAGAAGCAACACAAAGTTCTACAGGAACCAATCAATATGGCCCTCAGACGCAGCCGAAGCAACACGAAGCTCTACATGCCCACATATGGCACAAAAGAAGCAAGAAACACATACAGCAAGTAATCCATACAGCCCACAGACACCGCCAAATTAGTCCTTAGAGAGTTGTCACGCAGCTCCTACAGGAACAACTACCCTACGGTCACTAGACACTGTCAGTACAATACTTAGAGAGACGCCTAACCAGCCCTTAAGAGAACCTTGTATAAAACGATATCAACGAACTGGCACTGGAACAGGAGAAATTCGGTACAGAACTTGCCAGTAAAAAAGACACAACTTATAGAAAAACACAAAGCAACATTACAGCCCTCAACCAAGTAGCTGACAAGATATGGGAAAATAAGAAAAATCATACCGACATCTTAAAACTAGAAATACTAGCCTAAGATGAAAATACCGAACAAAAACAGACAAAAATTGCCGAACCAAGTACCAGACAGTAAAGTGTCCCGAAAAGACATCTTTTTCAAGGAATTGTCCTGCCTAAGAAAAATCATTTTTGAAAAACTACAAAAGGATATACGTATCAACAGATACGAAGAGCTGCAGAACGAACTAAAAAAAATGGGAGGGAATCCAAAAACTTTACACAGAAATAACTCATTCAGAAGCAGTACCAAGTGATGCCTTTACAAACAATCATTGGATTGCCAGGGACATCTTCGAGAAAACCCAAACTGCCCGACATAATGAAATCCAAAAGAACAATAATTACAAGAAAATGGGCTAAAAATCATTACATTACACATATGTTCAAACTGCTTAAAACACAACGAACAGAGGTGCTTCAGTCAAATTAGATGTAAACTCTGTAATAATCCACACAATACGCTTCTTTATGTTGAACGCGAAAGAAACAGCCACGAGAGACAGAACAATCCTAGAAGAACTTATAACTCAATGGAAGAGGAGAAACAGAAACAAGTTTTGCTTGCAACTGCCTTGGTGATAAGCAACTCCAAATCGGGAATGCCACAGATCCTTAGAGTACTCATTGATCAAGGATCACAATCATCCTTCATAACAGCTGCACCACTTCCATGTCAAAAAATTAGAGCAGAAATTACAGGCGTCGGCAACAGTGAAACAAAGATCAATGAGAAATGGAAGGTGGAAACCCAACTTAAACCACGTTTTCCTAGCCTACAGCCTAAACACAGAGCTGATAATTCTGCTTAAAATCACAAAGCCCTTTCCAGTCAGCCATTGCCAAATATAGATATGAAACACTGCAGCTTTATACAAAAAATACCGTCACTATTTATAAAATACTTGTGTTAAACACTCAAAAATAAACTTATTTTTTCATTTTTTTGATTACCGAGATCTGAACAACTGAACAATTCAGTGTTCAGATCTCGTGGAGTAAAGATCCCTGAAGATGCCTAGTACAATCGAAGGCGAAACGTCGGATAGTAATTCGAATTTGACACGGTCTAATCCCAAGTACTATGATTTTCTTAAGAGTACGAGAGTATTTTTAATTTTTTTTTACTTCTCGTTTAATCGAAAGACCATTTTACGCCAATATTTTTAATGGCACCTTATATATTTTTTGTCACAGTAATTTCACTGTTCTGCATTTTGAAATTTTTTGTCGGTTTTTACCTATCACCTATAAGTTTTTAGAGAAGGGAAGAAGAATGTAAAATATGAGAAACACAAACCATAAGCAAACTAGTGAATTTTCAAAGAAAAAAAACACTTTTTGTGTATGTGTATATCCATGTTTTTATCAATCCTGCTATTATGTGATTTGAAAAATAGCTGGCTTTTTTTCTGTAATTCTTCCTTTTAAAAACAATCGCTTATATGACGGTCTTCTAAATACTTTATTATCTATGTGGTAGGATTATTAATTTTAACTTTAGCTATTTTAAAAAGCTTAGTAGTTCAGTTTTGCGCATATCCTTTCTGACAAAGATGTTTATACTTATTAGAACAATATCACCTACTTTCAACTGTTTTTCCACTACTTCAATATGTCCATAAACAGAGTACAAATTAACAGATTTAGGCTTCATAACAATAGTTCTTTGTTTCGTATCATTATATGCATCTGTGACTTGTTCTAGCAAATAAATCCACTTTGACACATGATTTTTTAATAATTCGAATTACTCGTTCTGCAACATATGCTTTTAAGACAATAAATATACTATAGTGATGGATTCCAAATTTTTTTCATCAGATTTTGAAACTGTGAGTTGTAAAACTCTTTCCCATTTTCAGAAATATGCTCTTTGTAATTCGGTTTGAAGTTGTCAGTATACTTTCCATGTCTTTAGCCACATCATTAGCAGATTTTGATTTTATAGGTCTAGTACAAAGATATTTTCAAAAACAATCAATCACTACTGAAATATATTTAAATCCACTATTTCCGCGAGAATATTGCAGATCTGTAGCAAAAGAATCATCGAGTCCATACTGAATAAAATTTTATCCGCTTAAATTTAAGACGGGCTGTCCTCTTTAACGACTTATTCTCTTACGTTAACGTAAACATGTTCGATACCACCTAATAACAATTGAGTAACACAGCGGTTTATATAACGTTTGATACTTTATTTCAATTTAAGTTTTGGAAACAATGCATTCAGTTTTGAAATTTCCTCCTTAATCTTTTTGAAATCAGACTCTATTTTTTCCTTTCAGTGGTAATGAACAAGGATCTAAGTAATCTACTTATACTTGATCACACCAAGCTCCTTCAATTCTTCGAGAATACTCGCTATCTCATTCGTATGATTTCCATTCCCGGCTTCCTGTGGTGCATCGAATTTAACGAGTGTATCTACTGGTTCATTCACATCGTTATAATAGGCATAAAAGACATTCTTTAGGTCTTTCATTATATTTCATCACTAAAGCAGATCCTGATTAAGCCTTAGGCCTTGAGAATTATTTCTTCTAGCTGCATTAGTTTTGTTAAAATATTTTGAAAATACACGAATCACCTTTAGGGTGAGGATTTTTTAAGAATAGTAATTCATACAACCCTCGTATTCCAAGATATTTAACACCTTCTATCACCTTCTGGTGTAAAAGAACCTATAAACCAAACATCAGTTGTTGCATCATGATTTACATGAGGTATCTATTTTATCTGACTTTTCGATACACTAAATTATAAATTATCTCGTTATTTCCAGATACTGTTCTAGATATTCAGTTAACCTCTCTTGAGTAACGTTTTGAAGACTGTCTTGTGGATCATGGAAAACCTTATCATCATCCGATTCCTTTGTAGTCGCGATGTATCTATGTTCGAAAGTCAACTTTGCGCTCGAGTTCAATTATTAAAAGTTTTTTAAGGTTTTGGTTCTACTTCAAGAATAACTTGTTTACGGTTCATTCGGTTTTTAGACTTTCTTTCAGCCTTTTCTACCAGCTTATTTAGGGTTTAGGAATAACAGCTTTAAACAGCTTTTAGTCTTTAGGAAATCGGTTTGCGAGTAGTGTAGAAGTGTGTTGTGTATCAACACTCTGTATACTGAGCGACGTAAGCTAGTTAGGGGATTGTATAAGTTTCAAACTAGAATTCTGTATCTACTTTTTTTAATGTCATTATCCTTAACTATAATCAGAAATCCATATTTATCTTTCCAACGCTCTGAACAAATGTGTCTAAACGCATTCAGTGAAATATCGGTATTGACGCCATCATATCTAGAGGAATCATCTTGTTTAAATAAGATCAGCACGTTAACATGATCACGAATTTGCTATTTAGGAATTTTTGAGTATGTCTGACAAAAATAAAAGGAATATATAGCATTATGTCGATCCATGCAAAAATAATTTCCAATCTCATCCTGTTTTTCACAAGCGACTTCATCAAAAATATATCTTTTCGTACCACTCATTTTCTTTTTATCAGCATTATTAACTTTAATATTTAGAGTCTGTTTTTCCTTCTGCATATATATATATATATATATATATATATATATATATATATATATATATATATATATATATATATATATATATATATATATATATATATATATATATATATATATATATTTATATATATATATATATATATATATATTTACATAAACAGTGTCTAACCTCTCGCAGATTCTTTGGTAATGAGAAAGTTAAAGTGTGCAGGTCTCTTAAATAGCTCAATCAACAAACTCCCGTTTGAATTACATCTGCGAGGTTATTCATACTATGAACCAGGAACTAAACTACAGAAGAGACTGACTCGTGGTGATCAGCCTATTTACTTAGGAAGTCACTGTAAAACACACGATATCGAATATTCCATAAACAAAGATCGTGGACAAAGCAGCTAATATGTCGGAGAAAAGACCTTGGTAGCTAGTTAAAGCTAAGGATTCCAGTTTTAGTGAAGAGTGCAACTTGGTGCAATAGCGCTGAAAGCAAAGAGGAAGTTAGGAATGGGAACCAAATCATTGAAATCATCAATCCTTACCAAGATAAAAAAAAGTTGTGAAAGGAAAAGGACGATATTAAATTAGAGAGAGATTATTTATGTGAGATACCTGACCAGATACACCTAGAAAAAATGGATGTTGTATATTTAATTTAGACTGGTATAAAGGATCTGCAACTCACTGGGTAGCTTACGTGAAAACATGGAATAATATTATGTACTTTGACAGTTTTGGGAACCCCAATCCACCAAAAGAACTTGTTCACTATTTTAAAAACTGTCAAATTATATAATTTTTTCTTTATAATAAATATATATAAAGCAAACGTTTGTTTAATTTTCCATCAGTCATATCTCAGACGTCTACGTTGAAAGGTCGATCTAGCTGTTTAAGTGTTGATATTGATCCACCAACAGAACTAGATCCTAAATCAAAATACGAAAGTTCTAACCACACTACACCACAACTTGTTACGTTCTGGACGTTACAGTTTATATCATCTGTTGATGATGCTAACTTGGTTATCGAAAAGCGCGTCCAGAACGTAATAACTTGTGGTGTAGTGTGGTTAGAACTCTTGTATTTTGATCTATCTTCCATCACAGGTTCCAATGTTAGAACAGATCCTAAATGTAGTTATTTTCTAGCTCTTATTTCGCTTAGCACTTGGAACTCTATTCGAATCATCGAATCCGTGAGAAACATGTCTTATGACACAGTTAATGGTAAAGAACAAGCAGTGGAATTTTACACAGGATTATATCAGGTTACTGATATAGAATCATATCTGCAAAAACATTTAGCTGGTGATAAGAAACAGACTTTTATTTCACTGAAGCCTAATAATAATACGCTGTGTGAATTGAAGTGTGTTTGCGACATACATTTTCAATCAGAGGACAGTGTTTGAAAATTATTATGATATTCACGAAAAATATGAAAGTCTAATTTACTACACGAATCTGATCTCCCAGTGAATTTGTACAAGTGGTTACTGTAAGAATAGAATATAATATTATCTCTAGCTCTTATTACACCAGTAATCCTTCGCACACATTGGACGAGTTTACACCATCTCTAGACTCTGGGTATAGCATAATTATGGAGCCTAGGAACATAGTTTACTTAATTTATCTCCCACTTAATAGAAACAGTGTCAGAAATATTACCATAAATATATTTGATCAGGAATCGAGACTAGTTAATTTCAGAGGTGAATAAATCATTTTGATGTTAAAGTTTAAAAAATATGGGTCTGGTTTTTAACCACTATTTAAGCAGTAACACTTTTATCACTCCATCAGTCAGACGTTAAAGCAAACACTTGCATACAAACATATAATTTGATTTAATTCTCTCGCATATAAATATGGCCTTTTTGTCGGAAAAACTACAGATATTTTAACAGACTAAGATCGATGAATGCATCGCTCCCGAAGAATGTCATAAATATCACCCGTTTACAAAATCCTTTAACTACAGTGATGAGATTGTTATCATTATCAATCAGCAAGATGTGTTTATAAATATTAGCCAAGGGGAGCTTTACATAGAAACAGAATTTTGTGAATAAGCAGGCAAAACAGGCACTTGTACCTTGACTGATAACAGTAATAATGCAGCTGTATTTCTGTTGAAATCCATAACCTATGAAGTATACGGCAAAGGTAAAGAGATCGATAAGATTCGAGATCCTGGTCTACTTAGTATTGTCAAAACTCTCCTATATCTTAACGATCATGAAAGCAGAGCTCTTGATGTTGCAGGATAGAATTGGCCTAACGGAACAGTGAAATCTTCAAGGCATTTAATGCTAAACTTTCTGTTAAATATATTTTCGGACTACGAGAACGCGATTATGGGGAAACAAAATTAAATTGAAACGATGACAACTGTTACGCTAACTCTCAAGGAGAAAAGAAAGCATCGACATCTATTTCTAATATCGAGGTAAGAGTTAAATATATTTATCCTAACGATTCTTTAAAACTAAGACTCTTTGACCAAATCGCAAAGAATAAACCTATCTTGATGGGATTTAGAAGCTGAGAAATTCATGAACTTCTACCGCTAAAAAGTCTAAAGACTGCGAAAGAGCGAAGAAATCATTTCAAAAAAGATATTTATTACTTTGATAATTTGGACATTACAGATATTAAGCTGTTCTGAAATCTGAAGTTTATCCATGTGAATCTACGTATTTAAATTTTAAAAGTACATGCAGAAGCTTAAATTATGTATATTGATTTTCAAAAAACTTGTATGGAAAAAGTTAATACTGAACCATTATTAGACTTTTATACGTTTTCGAGCAGATGCTCTAAACAAGATAAAGCTCTCAAGAGTAGTACAATTGATGTAAAATTAGAGTTTCAAAGTTCTGAAAACTTTTCACCTAATACTAGTGCATATTGCATCATCGTACACGATCGTATTTTGGAATACCTACATTTATCAAAAAATGTTAGAAACCTGATCTAGTCAATTGCTTTCTGCCTCTTTCAAAATGAAGTTCGTAGTTCTAGTTGCCCAAGGTTATAATACTGGTGAATTTCAAGTTAAGGATTTAGCCATATATGATCGTTTTACTGATTGTATTTATTATTAAATTAATATGTGTTCATGTAGTGTTAAGAATGCCTATGTCATTGTCGTATGTATGGTATAATATATTGTAAGTCTGACCTGATTAAACGTTTTTACCAAACATTGTTTTTTTATTTTTAATATAGTTGCGTAGTTCTTTTAAAAATGTATCAGTCTCTCTCGAGATTATGGAGAGATACTACATACGAGACCCCAAAGTGTTTTAAAAATTCTCAATTTGAAACTTTACGAAAATAAAAAATTGATGGTTTTTATATTGATAATATTATGAAAATAAAATATAAGGCTGCAGAAAAAGTATTGGTTTTAAAACATAATAATACCTCTAATTTACCTATGACGACATTATGGAAATTTTGGAGATACTCGACACCATCGATGATTTTTGTCTTCTTTTATATCGGAGAATATGTCCACGTATATTATTGGATGGAAGACGAAGCCAGAGGTTTATCTAAATTTGATATCCGCACTAATGATTTGATGACTTGGAGTGAAAATCCTCTGGATTTAACGTTAACATAGACATAGATATTATATCTATGAATTTATTCATTGCTTCAATAAAATAGTGTTTTTTCTAGTATGTTTATTAAAAAATAATATAAAATTCATAAAGATGTACAAAACGTATACAAAATATGGATAACTAGAGACTAATATGTAAAACTAAAATATATATAACATATTCAAGATATAATAAAATATGATGATACGAATAAATAATCTAATTGTAATAAAAGTAACAAATGCGATAAGTATAATCTAACCTAATATCACAGTTCTATGAAAGCAGTATCAAAGAAATCCAAAAGAATGCTGTCGTGATCAGTCCTAACCTGTTGTTCTCTATATATCATCAAATCTGTATGCCTCCATGCAAGTGTGTACGTGGAAGTGGGTATAATGTAACGCTTGTCGTCTGCATAAAACAAGGCTACCTTATTTTTATATCATATCGTGTTAAGAGCGGAATGTTGAGATCTCATGGTGTATTTCTGTCACCTCTACGTCCACAATTTGTTTATGGTCTTCAAGGCCTTTTTAGTAATGTAGTCAGGTATACCCTTAGCCTTTTTGGTTAACTCTAATTTTACATTTACACAATAAGCTTGCGCCCTTGTTCCATAGAACTCCCAAATAATTTTTCATGCATATTCATCTTTCATTCGACCCAAAACAGATGAATTCACAGGAAATGTATGTGGGTTATCTTGTGGGTAGTTGGAAGTATCAAATCTAACAATTTTCTTTCATATCCTTTTAGAAATTTTCAGTGGTAATTTGTAAAATAAGTCAGTATCAGTATAAAGTAAGAGAACATCATTCCCGTATTTTGGTTTAATATAGCTATACAAAAAGTCATACGTAATAGTTTTAGATATGTCCAGAACAGCAAAACCTACGTAAATAGGTTTATAATAAAGAACTTTCTGTTTCTGGATGGCAAGCAGATTTTCAGTATAAATGGTACGTTTTTTAAAATGAAGTTTCGCGATCAACGGTTTTGCTCCGAGTCGTCTACCAACATTTCCCCAATATGGTTTTTCCGAACACGGCATTATTCATAAGTTGGAAAAAATTTTTTCATAACTTTTTTCTTAACGTTTTTTTTGTGTGTTCATATCTATATACAGTAAGGCGCTCGACACTGCGAACATAGGAAATATGCGGTCGAATTTGGATGCTGCTGTTTGGCGGGAGACGATGTTAGTTTATGTTACTTTATTGTAATGTTCTTGTACACATTTTTATTATTTGATCATATAGCAAGTCTGCATTTTCTGCGTTCTTCTTCGATCATCAGAAGGTAATAAGTTGGTTTCTCTAGAAAATAAATAGGTTCTTTTAAAATATGGATGTATACGAACTATCCGAGAAAATTAAAATTCTTAAATGGTATTATAATGACAATTCTGTCCGTGGTGTAGAAACCATAAACGAAATTCGGCCCTAGTAGAAAATAACGAAAGAGAGATGAAAGAAATTATGGTATTGGCTAGTGTTTTGGAAAATCACCATTTCTATTAAAAAGAGTTTCCGAACAGGTAGATTTGAGCAGGAGGTCAGTAGGAAGAGTATTAAAAAAGAACGGGTATCAATCGTATAAAATGAGAAAAACCCATGAAAATTTTCCCGATGACAATTTTAGGAGAATGCAGTCTTGTGAAACTGTAATGGAAATGGCAAACAACGATGACAATTTTTTAAGGAATATTATTTTTACTGATGAATCAACGTTTTCATTGCATGGTCGGTACAATCCTGCTATAGTCCGTTATTGGTCTCGGGAATTTACATAGGTTTTTCGAGTTGAGAACCCAATATCCAATAAATTAAATATCTGGGGTGGTATGTTGTGTGAAAATATGATTGGCCCATTTATAATCAATGGTTCTTTAAACGGTCCTAAATACCTGGATCTTTCGCAACAACAAATCTTTCCAGAAATTAGGAGAATTACAGGGACAAGATTTAACAGTATATTGTTTCAACAAGACGGTTGCCCTGCTCATAACACTATAGCAATTCGGGAATACCTTAACCAACCTTTCCAAATAGGCTTATGAGTGGATATGGTACCATCTTATGGCCTGCTCGATCTCCTAACCTCCCGCCAAATGACTTTTTCTCTGGGGCTACGCAAAATCTCAAATTTGTGGTTTCCAAGAGAACAGGGCTAATAATCTTTAAGAATTGCCATTAAATATTGAAAATTCTTGCAGGAATATTAGCCCTAACATGCTTTATAATGTTAGAAGGCGTGTTTATGATAATCTCGGATACTGTTTAGCAGAGGAAGGGGGTTTATTTGAACATTTATTAGAAGTAATTTTAATTTTCGTTTTTTTTTTAAGAACAAATTTTTATTTTTTTTATGAGACACATGATATTTTTTTCAAAAATATGCAAAGCGGGTTTTTTGAACATTTACGTTAAATTTAATTTTTTATTAGAAGTAATTTTTATTTTCGTTAACATTTTTTAAGAATACATTTTTATTTTTTTTTTATAAGAGAGACAAATCTTATTTTCTTCAAAAGGCTGTAAGAAAATAGTTGTTGCGGCCTGATAAATAAATCATTTTTTAATTATTAACCATGAATACGATAACGCGTAAATTTGCAAAAAGCGGCCGACCGTATCCTACAAACAACTAAGCTAGATTAATTCATCCATCCATCCCATCAGATCGCTGTCCGCAGCAGTTGGGTTGACCCCTCCAAAAGCTGCAACGAATAACGAACGAGACACGATAAGTCGGTCATTAGCAAATTCGTCCGCATATTTTCTATGTTCGCAGTGACGAGCGCCTTACTGTATAAGCTTTTAACCAGGATGACTGGTTAAAAGAAAGAGAAAGAACGCGGTGTTTTTTCGTAAATTTAAGTCCATGCTTTAATCAGTGGCGGCTCTTCCATATGGTCATTTGGTCAATAATCCCCCAAAAATATTTCAGAAAATAAATTATTCGTTGAACCGTCCCTCTTAATAAACGCGAACCTTGAGAAAAGTTAAATACGCTACACTATTAGCCGCGCGCGGCGCGTTCGAATGGTCTCGTTACGTTCCTTAGGCATAATAAAATACGCTATACTAAGTTGTTAAAGACTTAAAACACTTAAAAGAACAAATAAAAAAACATGCGTATTCTGCAGATCACATGAAATGTTCGGTGTACTATGCCACGGTAGGAAGTGTTGATATTCGCACTCAGCTAGGCACAGCTTATAGAAAATCCCTTAGAGATTTTAATGAAAATGTATCCAAAAATCGTTATATTTTAAACAAAATTATAGATTGTGTAAAATTTTGAGGGACATTCGAGCTGGCACTACATGGCCATGATGAAACAGCTTTGTCTGAAAATCCAGGGGTTTTTCGAGGGCTTATAAATTTTGTTGAGGAGTTGGGCCAAGATAGACTATCCGCTTGTGCAGTGTTAAGTATCGAGAAATCGTTTATAAAAAGAATGTGCGTGCAATTTTAACGAACATGTCGTTCAGCATTTTTTCAATTCCAAAGAACGAAGAGTAGACCTGAACTTGAAGAGAATTTAAAGCTCAATTTAAAGGTAAGATATTTATTTTTATTTTAAGTATGCCTATTTTTAAATTTGTTATTGACCTCCCAATATAATTCACCACGAGCCGCCGAGTGTGTTTAATGCTTGTTGAAGATTTTTAATGCGTATAATATATTTTTCCCTTTTATTAAAATTTGATATTAATTTTGATATTTTTACTTTTGAGACAAATAGACTCTCGGCAAAAGGGTAGCTCATTGTGTATATCATGTAAATAACCCAGTACTTGCATTTTTGGCTATGCTTAAATAATCTAAATTTTGTATTTGGGCACCCTATAACCATAAGAAATTACCCGATGAGATAAAAATTGATTATTCTGATTCGCGTGAGCTTTTCTAGGTCCATTAAGAACTCTAGGTGTATAGATGTAGCTTTTAAAGCTGCGTCAAAAGAAAGCGAAGGTGTTGTAAAATATTGACACGGATCTAGATCTAAGTCGCTAGACACGTGTGTCTAAAATTTTCAAATACATCTGCGAGTAGTAAAACATCGGATTTTCAATAAATGTACTTTTCATGCTCGCTTGTAGTTATCCTTAAAATATTTTCCTTTTTAAGATCGTTATAAGGTTTTTATGTGATGGAAGTTTGGGTTTCCAAGTAGTTTACCTATGGTTGTTTTAGACTTGTGTAATGTTTGTATGTTGTGTTTTCTAAGAATTCTTCCGATTTTGTCTGTTGTGACCTTTACATATGGTAAAACTACTTGTTGCCTTCCCGGTTCAAGATTTTTGGGTTTCGTTGTTCACAAACACACACACTTAACATAACACACGCTTAACATATAAAATATGTTAACTCGCTGAAATAAAACAGAAAAACCTCCAGCTTCAAATGCGAAGCCTACCTTTTAACAGGAGCAAACCATAAAATAATGACCCGCCAATGAACTAAATACTGTTTTTAATTCATTGTGACCCGTTTATTTTATTTTATGATTGATTGATTGATATGATTTTAGTTTTCTCACACTTTTTATAAAAGTTATTTTATGCATCGAAATGAATGAAATTTTGTATACTTTATAAAAGGTTGTAGGAAAAATAAATAATAATGTTTGCTTTATTTTTCAAATAACCTGGGGAGGGGGGCAATCACAATTTAATCGAAAAATCTTTCAAAACAGAAATGTATGTTCAACTGATTATGTATTCTTTTCACAACTTTCTAGTGTATACAAAATTTTAATAAAATGTAACAAAAACCAACTAATAATTGTTTATGGTCTTCGCTGCAAAATGGCCATTTATTGCTTTATTGTATTTGTCACGCAGTTGAAGGTATCGGCACAAAAATAGAAAAATTACTTTTGTGGTATCAGTCCATACCCTACTCTTTGCTATCAGCCTATTTTGGTCAAGATTACCTATAACCCGGAAGAAAGATTGTGGTCAATTAATAAAAATGCGATTTTTTTTAATATTGAAATATTTATTATTTAGGATATATAGAATTAGATAAAAAATATTAGAGTTACAAAAATCTGAATTAATAATTTTAGTAGTATTTAGCATAAAAATGCAGTTCTTAATATAGCAAACACCACCCTGTTAGAACGGGTATCCCCGGAAGAGTTTAAACTTGCAGCAAAAATAAATGTCAAAAAACTATTTTATTAAAGCTGACATTTTGTAAATTAGCAATTTTTTACTATTAACTAAAACAAAAAGTCTTCACTCAGCACTCTTAGAATGTTATGATAGAAAATTACGATTATCGTATAAATTACGTATTGTGACCAATTAAATTTCTCAAACAAAGAGACCTGTTTCTAAATTAAATTGTAAACAGACACTAAGTCTCGGTCTCAGTCAAAGTTTATAATAAAATAAAACTGGTTACACGTATTTCGCCCGGTCGGGCATCATCAGACCTATCAGAAAAAATATATCCTAATTACTAACTAAAAGTCTTTAAATTAAATAAATAAGTCTTACCTTTAAAATTAAACAACACGTCACACATACAACGTTAAAACAGTAAACAAACAATCACATTACATAGTTCGACGGATACTGAAAGAGGTTGAAACGAAATGTGGTCAAATCTATATATAAAAACTGCTTATGCTTAAATTATAAATAAATAAGGTAGTAATACAATAATGAAAAATTAAAAAAAGGAGGTATAGCTGTGGTGAGATTTGAACTCGTATCTTCTAGGTGAGAGGCAAAAATAATAGATTTACTGCTATTCGGGACTAAAACAATATTTCGTTTTGAGTTTTTAGTTGTTAGGTAAATTATTAAAGATAAGGTTCGGTTAATAATAAAATATATCATTCACGCAACATAAAACAGGGCTATTTTTAGCTTTGGTGATTTCCATCTTCTCCAAAAGGTCCAATTTTTTACTCTTCTGACATTCATGGATAACTGTTACGTCATCTGATGTAGAAAATCGGTGGCCTGTAGATAGAAGATGGTTAGCGAATGCTGATTTTGTTGACCAAATGAACGTGTTCTTGGACCCTGGTTGAGATCTTTCGTCCTGACTGTCCTATGTACGTGGCAGGACACTCTCCACACCTCAAAGCATAAACACCCGACTTTGACAGAAATTCAGGTTTATTTTTCATGGTCACTAAATGTCTTTTCAGTTGGTTAATAGTTTTAAAGGCTATAGAAATATTTAACCCTTTAAAGAATTTAGCCAACTTAAACTAAAGAACTTAAAGTATAATTTGTTGATAGAATTTTGCGAGAAGCCGTTATTAAATGCTATTTGCTTAGTAGTATTTAGTTCTTTTTCAAAAGCGTCCTTAGATAGGGATATTTTAAAAAGTCTATAAAAGAAAGAATTAAAAGCTGCAAATTTATGTGTATGTGGGAAATTGGAATGAAACTGTATAATGTTGTCTGTGGAAGATGATTTTCTAAAAATCTCGAACTCTGTTCGGCTACCATTTCTTATAAGCAAAAGATCTAGGAAAGGCAGCTTACCAAGACTTTCTTTCTCCAGGGTAAAGGTAATTTTGTTATGGAGGGTGTTGATAAAGTTTAGAAAATCGGACAACTCTTGGTCATCTCCATTCCAGACCACGCAAATATCATCCACGTATCTTTTATGTGATCAGATGGCGCGCAAAATGACTTCTCATGATCTTACTCTCTAAGTGATTCATAAAGACTTCGCTGAGAAATGGGGACAGGCAAGACCCCATAGCTAAACCCGTTAGTTGTTTAAAAAACATGCTATTAAATTTAAAAAAGTTTTGGTCGAGGACTAAAGAGAGATAAGGCTATCTTTAACTATATCTGTAAGATGCGTCTTTACTAATAGATCTCGAACTAAATCTATACACTCACCAGGAGGTATACTAGGGAATAACTTTTTGACATCTAGTGCTATTAGAATAGCTTCATTTGGAATTTTAATGTTTTTAAGATGGGTTGCCAAGCTCACTGAGTTTTTTATCGAGTGGATGTTTTGGAAACCTGTCACCTCCCTTAATATTTTATTAAGCCATGAAGATAAGTTATAGTATGGCGAGCTGGTGTAAGATATTACAGGTTTAATAGGAGAATTTTCTTTATGCACCTTCGGTAAACCATATAGTAATGGGGTCCTCGGGTTCATAGAATATAATCTGTACTTGTTGGAATCGAAAAATTCTAGAGTAACCAGAGTTTGGTCGAGAACGTTCTTAACCTTGGCAAAAAACGAGTTAGTTGGATCTTTATTAATCTTCTGGAAGTCTTCAGAATCCAAGAAGTTCAAAACCTTATGTAAGTAATCAGTACGTTTCATGATAACTACACAAGAGCCTTTGTCTGCTTTAGTTATTATTAGGTCATGTGATTTAATTTTGTTTTTCAGACAAGTGAGATTTTTGTCAAAGTAGTTTTTCTTTTTATTGTTTGGTATGTCGGAATTTAAAAAATTAATTATTTTAGCTCTTATAATATTTTATTAATAGCTGTGCTCTGAATGATATTTTCCGCCTCAACTGCAGGGGTTTCTTTTCGTTTTAAATCTATGTTATGAGATAAATTAAATTTTAAATTATGATTTAACAATTCTTCCTCTCCCTCTGTAAACGAAACATCTGTTAAATTATTTGTGAAACTGAAAAGGATTGTTAGACATATTTAATTGATGATTATTTGGACCCCTGTTTTGTACTTTAAGATTTTTAAATTTGTTATTTAGCCTAATAAAAGTATTATGTCCAAACGTTTCAACCTCGTCTCTTAACCTTGAATCAACTATCACAAACTCTATAAAAGATAGTATAAAAGTTAAAGCAAAATAAAGGTATTTTAGCTTGGAATTTACTGGGTTTAAAGTTCTATAGAGGCACTTTATTTCTTCCTTTAACCATACGATTTGAGCGATCCTAAGAGCGGTCTTTGACGATCTATTGTAACTTCGGCACCTTATGTTAATGAATTTAGGGGTCAACCTAAATAAAAGGCACTGTTGGAGAAACCAAATTTTAAGCAGCAGATTCTTCCGTGAATTAGGTTTTTCATGTAAAACTGGATGAGTTTCGCTTGACTAGCATTTTCAAATTGTAGTAAATCATCTATTATTCACAAAGAGACCTGTTTCTAAATTAAACAGTAAACAGACGCCAAGTCTCAGTTAACCTTTTTGGTCAACAAACATAAAAATACAGATATCACAGAGACAAAATCAGCATTCGCTAACCATCTTCTATCTACAGGCCACAGATTTTCTACATCCGATGACGTAACAGTTATCCATGAATGTCAGAAGGGTAAAAAATTGGACCTTTTGGAGAAGATGGAAATAACCTAAGCTAAAAAGAGCCCTGTTTTATGTTGCGTGAATGATATATTTAATTTTGAATCGAACCCCATCTTTAATAATTTACCTAACAACTAAAAACCCAAAACGAAATATTGTTATAGTCCTCAATAGCAGTAAATCTATTATTCTTGCCTCTCACCTAGAAGATACGGGTTCAAATCTCACCACTGCTATACCTCCTTTTTTTAATTTTTCGTTATTGTATTACTACCTTATTTATTTATAATTTAAGCATAAGGAGTTTTTATACATACATTTGACCACATTTCGTTTCAACCTCTTTCAGTATCCGTCGAACTATGTAATGTGATTGTTTGTTTACTGTTTTAACGTTGTATGTGTAACGTGTTGTTTAATTTTAAAAGTTATTTATTTATTTAATTTAAAGGTTTTTAGTTAGTAATTAGGATATATTTTTCTGATAGGTCTGACGATGCTCGACCGGGCGAAACACGTGTAACCAGTTTTATTTTATTATAAACTTTGATTGAGACCAAGACTTAGCGTCTGTTTACTGTTTAAAAGATTAGAAGACATTTTTCAGGTATTAACATCCAGTATGCTAATTGTAAACGTCCGCGGTTCACTGATACACTTTATTGAACATATTTATTTAAGTTTTAACCAGATAGGTTAATATACTTAAAGTCCAAACGAGATTTTTCGAAACTGGACGAGAGAAGGTCTTGATCTCATCTCGTCTCGATTAAAAATTCGGGACGAGACGACACGAGATGAACCTCGTCTCGTCTCGTCGCATCACTATTACTTTGGGATTATCGTTAAAACAAAATGGAATTTGGCCAACCGTAGACACCTGTTTCTGACTTAAGCTCTTCATAGGTTTAGTCAACTAGTTGAGAGAAGAGTACAACAGGTACTAACACTAAACAAACAAAACCACACCAGAGTAGAGAGTTCGCCGGACTTGTTACTGCGATACAGCACCTGTGGCAAAACCCTTAACCCAAGAGTAATTAAATCAAACCACGGCAAGAACTACAATATAGTAGAAAAAGGAACTCTTCGGCATGACCAATGTTGCCAGGTCTGGTGAAAATTCACCTGAATTGGTGATTTTTCGACCTATTTGGTGATATGGTGAAAACTTTTTTAAAAAGCCTTATTTCTGAAGATTTTTTTGACACTGACCTATTTATAAATATCAATTTATATTAAAAAAAAAACACGATTATATTATGTTTTATATTCTTCATTATTAAAAAATGTGCCATATTATTATACAAAAACTCTCTAATTTATATATTTTGTACGCGACCGTAACGTTACATGTTCCGAAAACTCCACTGCTAGAAAAGGGGGCAAAGTTTACATAATTTATTCGGTAGACTTTGACGTTTGCCCGTGACTCAGTGTTGCCGCAGTGATACATTGTTAATTCTACTTTATACTGGATAATACATTTTCAAATCATGGAAGTTTTGGTACAATTTGTCTGCACCTACGCGCCCCTAAAACGCATTTTATATATATATATATATATATAGATATAAATATATATATATATATATATATATATATATATATATATATATATATATATATATATATATATATATATATATATATACAACACACTAAATATCCACAAAAAGTACAAATTCCGACTTGAAGAAACAACGCATAGCGTAGAATACTATAACCTACTCTACCGAGTTTTTATGAATTAATAATACGTATCGTGACGTTATCTGCAAAACATGACGAACGAACTTGGGCGCGGCGTTGTTGAAAATAAATCAGCAGTAATTATTACCATGAATAAAAGTTTTTCAGCTTAATTTAATGATAGTTATTTGCGTAACATTAAACAGAAAATATTTCTGTTTGCGGAAATCCGGCTACAAGTGCAAAAGAGTTTCATTAGTAAAGACTTAAATATGAATAGGTTCTTTACAATTATATATAATACTGACAACACTGTTTGAGAGAAAATCATATTGGATTATGAAGCTAAATAGATTAGGAACACATGTAGAGTAGCTAATGTGGTGTTTGTATAAAATATAAATAGATATATCTCCTCTTGGTTATATATCTATGGAGGTAACTAACTGTTCAGCTCGGCATTGTCTGCCAAATATCGATCGATGCGATAGAAGAGGCTTTATATTCCTTAAATCTTTTTAATTTTTTTTAGAAGATTCGTAATAAAATTTGTAATAAAAGAAGTAAAAAACATTTTACGATTTACGATACTTGCATAATATATTGATAGTTACCAAAAAATTCACAGATAGGTTTAACGCAAAGATTACGTACTAATGTATCCAATCAAGAAACAAAATTACACATATTACACCTCTAGATTTAAAAACAAAATTATCAAATCTCTACGGCATTTAACGGCCAACCATGTTCTTATTATTAATAGGTATAGGGAAACTTAAAGAAAGTCTCTCGTTTTACTATTAGGAATTTTTTATCCCAAGACATCGTAAACTCGAAGGGGGGGGGGCTTCACTAGAATTAATAAGAGAATTAAAGAGAGCCATATACATAAGGAATAAAAGCTATCAGTCTGCTAAATAGCGTACTTTAAGCTCACAATATATCACAGCATAATAAACGTCTAATTTATAACAGCATTATTAAAAGCAACGGAAATGGATTTCAGGAGTGAGTCTGCGCGATGTTATCCTTAATTAACGATGTATGTCCTCTTCATTATTTGCCGGATTGTATCGTTTCTGATTCGCTATACCTTTGATTTCCCCGCGGTGAAGTCCAAAACTAGAGCGAATCAGAAACGGTCGAATTCGAGAAAAAATAAAAGCAACTACTAATAAGGTACGGACATGTATGTACAAAAGATGGGTGAAAACCGATTACTTAAACAAATGATAGATTGGACACCACAAAGAAGAAGAAAGAGAGGAAGATTTAAAAAGAGTTGGGAAAGGGAATAGACATCGAGATTGAAGAGCGGGGACTAGTCGACTGCAGAAAAGTTCTTGGCCGGAAAAGATATATGTAAATAGCAAAAACCTATGTGTCTGCAGCTGGAAACCACCGGCCGCGGCGCCCCAATAGGTAGCGTTAAGTGTTACACTTCGCATGTAGTATTGTTCCAGTATGATTGACGTTTCGTTTTCGATTTTGTTATATCAAGCAATCTTTTATTTCAGATCTCCCTGGGTACAAGCTTGTCTAATGAGGGTAGAGGCCCAGAAATCATAATCGCAGGAGGGTACTCTGGGACCTAATCGAAAGCAATTCTTGTAAGTCGTTTTGCACCTGCTAAAATTATATATATATATATATATATATATATATATATATATATATATATATATATATATATATATATATATATATATATATATATATATATATATATATATAATATAGCAAAGCATACCTAAAGCAAAATGGAATTTGGCCAACGGTAGACACGTCTTTCTGACCTAAGGTCTTCATCAGTACAGTCCTAGTTGCATAATGCCACCTGTGGCGAAACTGTTTTTGCCTGATGATCTCTTGGTATTATTTATCAAATGCCGGTACTGATGAAGACCTTATGTCTAAATCTGGTGATTTTTTGCTAAAATCTGCAAGTTTATGATGATATTCAGTTTTTTGACCTGGCAACATGGGCATGACCCAATGTTGCAAGCAACATATTATTTCACCAAACTTAGACACGTGTTTCTGACTTATGGGCTTCATCAGTACCGGCATTTGTTAGTATTAATACCATGAGATCCATCAGGCAAAAACAGTTTCGCCACAGGTGGCTTTATGCAACTATGACTGTACTGAAGAAGACCTTAGGTCAGAAACACGTGTATACCGTTGGCCAAATTCCATTTTGCTTTAGGTATGCTTTGCTATATAAATATATATATATATATATATATATATATATATATATATATATAATAACTTCAGCAGGTGCAAAATGGCCTACAAGAAGAATTGCTTTCGATTATTTCACAGGGTACCCTCCTGCGAAGAGCGATCATATGAGATTTCTGGGCCTCTACCCTCATTAGGCAGCTTGTACCCAAAGAGAACTGAAATGAAAAAGATTGCTTGATATGACAAAATCGAAAACGAAACGTCAATGATACTGGAACAATACTACATGCGAAGTGTAACACTTAACGCCACCTATTGTGGAGCCGGTGGTTTCCAGCTGCAGACCCATCGGTTTTTGCTATTTACAAATATCTTTTCCGGCCAAGAACTTTTGATACAAATGTGTGAAAGCGCATTTTTATCGATTTTAGTATCTACTCTCCGCATAATGGTGCTAGTCCATACTATGCCAAAATATTTATGGATCTGCAGTCGACTAGTCCCCGCTCTTCAATCTCGATGTCTATTCCCTTTCCCAACTCTTTTTAAATCCTCCTCTTTTTCTTCTTCTTTGTGGTGTCCAATCTAGCATTTGTTTAAGTAATCGGTTTTCACCCATCTTTTGTACATGCCCGGACGCATATTCGTATCGGACGTAAGTAATTGCACATTTGAAGATGCCGAACTACGGTTCATAAAGGACGAGAGTGATTGCACTGAGCTGTACGATATCGTTCGTCCGATACGATTGGCAATTAGCTGCATCAACATTGAGTCTATTATATATTTAAAATAAAAAAACCTATTACAATGTGGTTAAAAATAGAAACGCCATTTTATATGAAAAGTACAGGGGAATAGCAATTAATGCCAAAAAGTATAATTTTCAGTACAAAGAAAACAAAGCTTAAAGCAATAGAAACTCGACACTTTCGTAGTATTTTTAGCGAAACATATGGCAGATCGAATGTATTGAATGATAATCCCATTTTTCAATTTTTGGACTCTGTTGGTTTTTCCCCTGTATACCCTTTATACATATACATACTATTATTTTTATTGGAAATGAATAAAGTTCAAAAAATAAAAATGAATAAAATGAACATTTGTTTAAAAGTAAAATGTTAACTTTTGAAAACTAAAGTAAATACAAAAAAATGTTTATTTGGAAATATTGAGTTCCACAGATTTATTTAAAGCGTGCGATGCTTTCTTCTTATATACAAGGGACTTGATTTTTCTGCCTGCTTGTAACCTCCTTTTTCCTTTTGAAGTCGTTTTTCTGCGCGCCACTGATGCTGGCTGTACACTTATCTTTTTTCCTTTTCTTTGCGTTTTCTTGCATGGTCTCAAAGATAAGGATTGCAGAACTTTGGACATTTGAAATAGAGCACTCATAAGGGTCGATGAAGAATTTACGTTTTTATCGTAAGTTGCGACACACGAATGAATTGCCCCAGAAAATCCGTGTGGGTCATCTCTCAATCTAGCTTTAACGTCTCTGTCTAGTATGGAAAGAAAGTTGAACCATTTCTCTTCGACGTTACATATTATTTCATTTATATTAAGTTGAGCGTGCTCTTCATCTAATATAATGAAATCTACGGGCTCATTCGACACTATGGGTGTACATTCTTCAGTTTTCCTTGAAATAGCTGCTGCTTCAAGACTCCCAGTAAGTCTTAATGGACAAAAAAGCCCTTCGGGTGGTTGTGTACCAGTTGCAATTTCGTATAATACAATTTTGTTTTCGACAGTTAATACATTGCATCTGTCTTTTGGGCTAAAGTGGGTAATAATAAACGATTGATGCTTACATATTTTTCCATTTTCTCCTATGGGGCAACTGCAAATTCCATCGCTCATATCGACCAAATATTCTTGAGATCCACTAGAAGACTTTACAGAATATTGCATGGCAGCTAATTGTTTCACCTGATCCTAGCTTACATCTTTAGAATTTGGATATAACCTTTTTAAAGTCACATTATTTACTCTATCAAAAACTAAAAGTCGCTGCTTATAGTAGCTTTCAAAATCACAGACTACAAAATCAGTGAGCTGTGATAAATTATAGGCTTTTGTGCGCTCTAAAGGGATATCTTTAAAAAGCCTAAACATGACTTCAATAAAGTTATTTGTGTCGAGGTGGCAAATTTTTTCTGAAAAAAAGGCACCAAGACTGCAAATCGTTGTCAATTTTGTTTTGAATATACTTATTGACATTTCTTCTTGAAAGCATCTAAACTTAAATCAAGTTCTTGTTGACTTTTTGCTTACAAAATATTCCTAAACATACGATAATGACTCTGTCTATACTCCTTAGGAATATTATTTTTCGACATATTAAGCCACTTCCAACAGCTTTTAAAACATGGAATATGCATAAGAGCATTTTAGAAGAGGGCCAGTACTTCTGAAGGACTCTTCTTTCGATCATATCATCGTCAGTGATAATGATCGTAGGGTTTAATTTAAAAGGAATGATACTGATTAAACAATCAACGGCTCGATCAAAAACTTCTTCTTTTTGACTAGTTGAAATAATACAAGCTAAAGGTATACCGCCTGCTACTGAATGGGTGGCGAAGAAATATAGTTTGTGGTTGTGCGACAGTTGCTAGTCGCATCTACAAATAACACTTCGGATGATTGGCGGAGTTTCTCTGAAGCCCTTTTCATGATTCCGGTACAAAATGACACAGCATAGTGCTCACCAATTTCACAAATCTTGAAGGAAACATCAGTGTTCTTCATTAGGTTTTGTTGTAGTTTTGATAACATGTTTATTCCTACTTTTTCCCCATAATTTGATTTAAAATGATGTCTCCATATATTTTCAAAAACTTATTTTTTGGGGCAGAAATGACGATCTGAAGATAAGACGTCATATTTATCATCAAATTCTTCCATCTTCTTAAAACAAAAGCTGTGATATGCAGAAGCTACTGAATGACCCCTTTCAAAGTACTCGATTACTTCTGTTTTTGTTTTCTCGCTAATGGGTCTTTTTATAAGAGCTGCTGCGCTTTCAACAGTGTGATTGTGTGTCAATTCAAACTGAATGATGCAAGGCCACTCGCTACCTAGCTCATCGGGAATTTTTGCTCGAGATTTTCTTTTGGGAATGTGAATAACTGAAACCATTAATTTCGCCGGACATTCTATATTTCTAGAAAGATGTGGTCTTTTTCGTGGCCCACTTAATTTATGAACTATCGTATTAAAGTGGCAGTGATACAATCTTTTGAAAACGTACTTCCTTGCCTTACATGGGGGCGTTCTTACAGTCCTTGTTATTGACCATGTGACTTTAGTTAGCTCGGATAACTCGGAGACCCATTTCTGTAAAATATTATTCCATTTAACCCTATTTTATCACCAAATTTTATTATTATTTCATATTTTACAAAAACGGTAGCTATCCTTGTAACTTACACTGATTAGGAGCCGATTTTAAATTAAAATTAGTTAAAATATTGTTTTATGCTGACTATAAATTTTCATACTTTTAAAATTAGGAAATGTTAATAAGTGGACTCATTAATAATTGAAAGAATAAATACTTAATGAAATAAATTTTACGTTTTGAAAACTTTAAATTTTCCATTCAACAATGTACTTCATAATTTTCAGCATCGGGTATATTCGTATTATGATGTACGAAATAAATTAAAACGGATTTTACTTAGTAATCAGAAAGAGTAGAAACATCCCTATGCTTAACACAAGCAGATGCAGACATTAGACAGTTCGCAATATTTATTCCTGATTTATCGGAAGTTTATTACCTACTAATTAATTACTAATTACTAAACCTAAAATTAAAATCAGACCTAAATAATAACTTAACTTGAACAATACCCCCAATTTTATTTGAGTAATTTCTCAAAAAAAAAAATAAATAAAAAAAAACTTTTTCTACAACCGTGCGTAAAGTACTCACTTTACGCACTGTTTAAGACGCGTAAAATTTGCCATTTTAAAAGAGTACGTAAAGTAACTTTGACATTTATTTTTATCCTGAACTGACATTTGTCAAAATATCAAAATTTTCAAATTACTTTACGAACTAGTGCGTAAAGTAATTTTCTTTACACACTAGGGCGTAAAGTAATTGGTAAATTTTGATATTTTGCAACATTTTTTTTGGTTTTAGAAAAAAAATTGTATGCCACTAGTGTGTAAAGTACCTTTTTTGACGCATATGATTTTCGCCTACGGCTCGTGCGTAAATATTCATATTCATCAAAAAAGAATCACTTTACACACTTGTTGCATACATAACTATTATCGATAGGAAGGACTGAACCTAGAACCGTCCGCACAAAAGTCGAATACCTACTTGACCACTGAGCCAATATGCCATCTCGACTTGAGTCATCTAAAAGAAAAACGACCTGCATTGATTGATTGTAATCTGTTGTAGGGTATCGATGGACCTAAAGTGTAGCCACAATCATTAAATGACCCTATACATTATAATTAAGTATGAATATTATAATTCATTTAAAAATATATTCGACAGTAAAAAATAAAAATAAATGATAAATTGGATGATTACAAAATACGGCAAATTGAAGATATTAGGTAAATCAGAAAATGCGGCGATGCACCGAGAGCGACTGAATGAGGTACTGCTTTGGGTACTGGTTAATTCGACGGTGACGCGACTGACGCCAATAGGAATCGATTTATGCGCCTGCTGCATGGTGCACACGCGCCGTAATTTGTTTTGATTTATTCTATCGTGGCTTTGGATACCTAACACACTGCCACTTTAATACAGGGCTTATTAATCTTAAACATCTTACTATTGATTTCTATGCAGGTAGCTTTTTTGTTTTTAAGGTGAATACAAGTCGGGAATAAATATCGAGAAACTATCTGAATCGAATCCGTTTCGAAAATACAACACGATAACTAACCTCAAACATTTTATACTTGACGGCATGATATAATACTTGAATACTTACATCGATTTCTTTTTTAGCATTAAATTTAGTTCTTATTGTGTCGCTGCTAACATGGTGGTAATCATAATTTTCTGGAAGTATACTACACATTTTATACTTTTATAATACAAATTACATACAAATTAATACAAATCAATAACACGCTGACATCTACTTCTACCTTATTTCAAGACAGAAAGAACACGAAGTATCCTTATCGGACGACTGATTTTGCACACCATGTGCAATCACGTATGTCCGTTAAGTAACCTGGGTCGCATAAGTTCGTTTATTTCCGGTTGTGCAATAACGTACGTCCGATACGAATATGCTGCCCGGACCATATTAGTTGTTGCTTTTATTATTTCTCGAATTCTACCGTTTCTGATTCGTTCTGGTTTTGGGCTTCACCACCGGGAAATCAAAGGTATAGCGAATCAGAAACGATACAATCCGGCAAATAATGAAGACGACATACACCGTGTGGATAACATCGCGCAGACTCACTCCAGAAATCCATTTCCGTTGCTTTTAATAATGCTGTTATAAATTAGACGTTTATTATCTGATGATATATTGTGAACTTAAAGTACGCTATTTAGCAGATTGATAGCTTTTATTCCTTATGTATATCGCTCTGTTTAACTCTCTTATTAATTCTAGTGAAACCCCCTCCCCTTCGAGTTTACGATGTCTTGGGATAAAAAATCCCTAATAATCAAACGAGAGACTTTCTTTAAGTTTCCCTATACCTATTAATAATAAGAACATAGTTTGCCGTTAAATGCCGTAGAGATTTGATAATTTTGTTTTTAAATCTAGAGGTGATATATGTAATTTTGTTTCTTGTTTGGATAAATTAGTACGTAATCTTTGCGTTAAAACTATTTTTTGGTAACTATCAATATATTATGAAAGTATCGTAAATCGTAAAATGTTTTTTTACCTCTTTTATTACAGATTTTATTACGAATCTTCTAAAAAAAAATTAAAAAGATTTAAGCAATATAATGTCTTTTCCATCGCATCGATCGATATTTGGCAGACACTGCCGAGCTGAACAATTAGTTACCTCCATAGATATATAACCACGAGGAGATATATCTATTTATATTTTATAAGAATCAAACACCACATTTGCTACTCTACATGTGTTCCTAATCTATTTAGCTTCATAATCCAATATGATTTTCTCTGAAACAGTGTAGTCAGTATTATATATAATTGTAAAGAACCTTTTCATATTTACTAATGAAACACTTTTGCACTTGTAGCCGGATTCCCGCAAACAGAAATATTTTCTGTTTAATGTTACGCAAATAACTATTATTAAATTAAGCTGAAAAACTTTTATTCATGGTAATAATGACTGCTGATTTATTTTCACCAACGCCGCTTGCAAGTTCGTTCGTCATGTTTTGCAGATAACGTCACGATACGTATTACTAATTCATAAAAACTCGGTTGAGTAGATTATAGTATTCTACACTATGCGTTGTTTCTTCAAGTCGGAATTTGTACTTTTTGTGGATATTTAGTGTGTTTTGTAGTTTTTTGGTGAGATAACTCTTTGAGAGCCCCTAAAATGGTTCGCCACTGTCAAGTTTGTGCAAAACCTAGATACTTTTAACTCGGAATTGTCCTTTTACAGGTAGGCTAGGTTGGAGTTAGAACGCCACCCTTTCAGCGTAACATTTAGCATCTTTGAAATGAAATTAAATGATGAAAAATTATTATTCCTCACAAGTCGTTTATTATGCAATTATATGATACAACTGTTAAGCTCTTTGATAAAATGTACTACAATAAAAAAAATTTATGTTTTTTTTATTTTGCGGCGGCCAGAGTTAGAGGTTGAAAATATCAAATGTCTATATTTTTGTGATAAGTGCCGAATTTCAGGTCCATAGTACATTTTTAGTAAATCCCAGCATTTTACTAGGTTAAAACATTCGTTTTGCAAATAGTATATTTCGTGAATCGTTTTAATAACAGATTTATTTGATATAAATTAAAAATAATACATGACAGAGATTGGATCAACTCATGCTTGAGAAGGGTCAGACATATTAGTTATAAAAAGTATTTAAGTCTCAGTTCGAGATAAAGAGCTACTGCAAGAGTCTATTGAATAATTCAAACGTTAAGCTCGTTTTTAAAATACCGTAAATATAAGATTTTGTTACGCTATTTTCGAAATTAGGGGTGCTGTTGTTAGTATATTTTCAAGAACTGCCAAAATCTGGGGTAAATGGCATGTTTTATTTGTTTGTTATTTGCAACTAATTACTTGCTTTATTAATATTTTAAGCTAAAAATTACTATATTATTTCCAATAATTTTTAAGCAAAATTTATTTTTCTATAATCCTAAGGTAAAGGAAGAAGTGCCGAAACCTAGAGTAATGACATGATTTATTTGTTTGTTATTTGCAACTAATTATATGCTTTATTAATATTTTAAGATGAAATTTACTATATTATTTCAAATAAATAATAAAGCAAAATTTATTTTTCTATAATTCTAAGGTAAATTATGCAAAGCGCTTACCAGAAAAACCGTTTTAGGACAATTTAGCTTGAATGAACTCAAAAATATGTGAAAAAAATTGCAGGTTTTACATACCTTTATTTAAGTTTTAGCGTCCCTAGATGCCAAACAATATGTTTTCTCAATTCCATTTGTCTGTCTGTCAGTTCGAGGCGTAGCTAAGAACTACTTACCCGATTGACTTCAAATTTTGAACAATAATTAAGGGTTATATGGGGATGACTTGATATTATTTTGGTAAGAATAAAAATAGATAAAAACATAACAAAAAACTGAAATGTTAAAAAAATTATTACTATAAAAAAATCATCCAGTTTATCTAAAATTTTACACAAAAACCAAGGAATCAACCTGAAATATTTTGGTATGAATCCAAGACAGCAAAATAAAAAAAAGTCTAAAAAACTAATTAATAGATTTTTTGAACATATATATATTAATGGTCATATAGAGATTAACTGATAAAATGGTGGTACGATTCAAGACGGAGAAACAAAATAGCGGCCAAGTAAAATATTTAAAAAAATCTTTTTATTCAATTGACTTATTATCTTGCAGCAAAATTGAATATGATACCGGGATTTACTGGTACGAATTCAAAATGACGGTATAAAATGGCGGTCTTAAAAAAACAGTGAAAAAAAAATCGGTAAATTTACTTTACCCGGAATTTCTCTCGTTATCTTTTATTAGAAAAAGTGAAGTGTGAGCCAATTTACTTTAGCACATAGTACATTTAATAACACATATATACTAATTTTTGAATAATTTATATTGGGCGCTATTTTATCCCATCATATTGAATTCCTATCAATATATTACCGATTTCTACCTATGCCACACTAAATTTTTGGGCATCATTTAAAACAAATTCAATAAGTATTTTTTACCTTGACACAAGCCGCCATTTTCTTATGTCGTGTTGAATTTGAAATTAATTTAATGAGTAGTTTCTTCAGGCCGAAGTTTTAAATATTTTATTACGTTGCCATTTTGTTATGCTATCTTATACTCGTACCAATATGTTATTAGTTTATTTCGAGGTTTATTCCTACGTAACATTTGTTTTTTGTGCAAAATTTGAGGAAATTGATAATAAGTTTTTTAACGATTCTCTAGGCTGCTATCTTGTTCTGGCATATTCGATTTTACCAAAATATTACCCTTCATTTGACTAAAATTTGAAGTAGCTCCGATGCCGCGAACTGACAGACAGACGGACCGAAGGAATTGATAAAAATATTTTTTGGCATCTAGGGACGCTATAAAATATGTAATATGATAATAAGTAAAATTTTAGAGGTTTTTTTTTTCACGATTAGGTATATTTAATTTGGCCATCTTGAATTAATACAACAGTTTTACTAGTTCTATACTACAATTAGTTATAGCACACAATTTGAAATGAGTCAATTAAGTAGTTTTTTCAGCCTGAATTTTGAAATATTTTATTAAGCCGCCATTTTGGATGCGTACCAAAATTTTACCAGTTGATGTCTGCATAATACTTACATGATTTTTCTGCAAAAATTTGAGATAAATTGGATAAGTAGTTTTTAAGTAATAATTTTTTCAACATTTCATTAGGCCGCCATTTTGTTACGACACTTTAAATTTTATCCAGAATGTTACCAGATTATTCCCTAGTCCCACATGACCCTTCATTTTAGACGATAATTTGAAGTCAATCGGGCAAGTACTTTTTAAATATGCTGCGTACAGGCGGATCGACTGACAGATCGACAGAATTGAGAAAACATGTTTTTCGCAATCTAGGGACGCTCAAACCTGAAAATATGTAAAACCTGAGAGGGTGATTTTTTGCACGATTAAAAATATTCATTTGGCCGCCATTTTGTTTCGCCATCTTGAATTAGTACCACAATTTTACTAATTCTTCTCTATACAATTAGTTATGACACAATTTGAAATCAGTCCATTAAATAGTATTTTTAAGCTGAATTTTTAAATATTTTGGCCATTTTGGCATCTTGCATTCGTACTAAAATTTTATTTGTTCTAAAAATCTTTTTTGGCTTTTTCGCAACTGAATAAAAATATTTAACTTTAAATTAATTGAAGCAGATATTTAATATAATTACATACCTCAACATGTAGACTAGTCTGTCTACGGAATGTTTCGATACATAATATAAACGATATTATTTAAGCAACCATAAGAAATTATATGATTTACCTTAAGTTTTTTAAGCATTTTGTCAGAGATTAGCCATTCTGGTTATATTTCTGATACGAAACATAAGAAATATTCTGCTTTTTGTATTTTATTTGTAGGTTTGCTGAAGACGGGAGTAGACTTTTCCTCGAAACGTCCAGAAAACAAACATTTTTCAGTGTCGTTCCTCGGATACCTTCATAGTGGACCCAGAACTTAAGACTATCTATTCAATTTATAGGGTAATTATATTTTATTTTTTATTTTTTTCCAATTTTCAAAGGCGGAAAAACCCAAAAAATAGTTTTAAACTTGATTTTTGTGCAAAATTTTAGATAAATTGGATAATTATATTTTATTAATAAATTTTTTGACATTTCACTACGCCGCAATTTTGTTTTGCCATATTGCATTTTTGCCAAAATGTTACCATATCATCCTCCTTAATTTTTGAACAAAATTTGAAGTCATTCGGTTAAGTAGTTTTCTAGTTATGCCGCGAACAGACGGACCGACGGAAAACACGTTTTTCTAGGGAAGATCTAAAAAATATCGGAGGGTGATTTTTTCACGATTACAATATTTCCCTTTTACGAGGAAAGTAAAAAATCAATTTATTTTAAATCATGCCCAAAATATAAGTGTGGCTCAGGTAGAAACTGGTAAAATATAGTGGTGGTGGTGGAACAAAATGGCGCGCAATAAAAATATTTGAAGATAGTATATTAAATGACTATGTGCGGAACTAAAATGGGTTCCACTTTACTATTCCTAATGAAATGAAATATTCATAACAAGGGAAGTTCCGGGTAAAGGAAATTACCGATTTTTTTAATTTTTGTTACTTCATAAATTTGAAATTAACCAATTTATAACGGGGCGTTCGCGTGTAAATATTCGGATTCCCTCTATCATGGTTTTATTATAGAATCAGTAATATTATTAAATAAATAAATAAAATAAAAGCATAATAAAGCATTTTAATACAAAACATGTTGAAAAACCGAGCCGCCGCTGGCTTCAAAAACTCTCTGGTCGGAAATTTTCCACAGCGATGCTTGAAGTCGGAATTCTGACGTTCTCTCTCTCTCTCATATGTCTTTGTCTAATAATGTGAGATCACCAAACGCGACGGGACGATTCAAAATCCGCCACAGTGCGATATAGGTACGTTTCATCTATTTCGCACGAACAAAAAAAATTGTTTTTTAGGATTAGTTTTTATCGATATCAGACATATAGATTTTCGGCCCCCACTGCGACAAAATCCTGGGGGCGCCACTGATGGCTTCATGTATGCCATCTTGTGAGCTGTTCAAACCTAGATATTTATACATCTGGCATCTTTTTTCTTCACCCATATACATATTGAAGTCGTGAAAAAAAGACCTTGGGAGATTTTTGTGGGTCCTTGCGGTTTCGGGTCCCTGGACATCGAAAAACATGTTCTCTCATTTCCGTCGGTCTCTCGACGCGGCATAGTTCAAAACCTACCCTTCCGATTGACTTCAAATTTTGGTAAAAAATCAAGGATTATAAGGGGATCAAATGATTGAAATTTTGGTAAAAACAAAATGTAAAAAAAATCATTATTAATAATGGACTTCAAAATTTGCGCAAAAATAAAGTGTGATGTAGGGATAAACCGGTAAAATTTTTCTGTAAGTCCATTATAGCGAAAAAATGGCGGATTAATGAAGTGTTAAAAAATTTAGTACGAAAAACTGCTTATCAAATTTTGAACAAAAATCAAGTATTAGACTAATAACGTATTCTCAAGTAAAATGTTTTTTATCATTATGGCGCTTGCTCATTTTCCTTAACTGCCAACAAAATGAAAATCCATTATAGATTGAATATTAAAATAAAAAAATTTTTTAACGAACATAACAAAAAAGTTGAAGTCCCAGTTCAATTAATTTGGTATTGGGAGTTTTCTACGAATGTTCTACGGTATATAAGGTGCTACGAAAAAGCGTGGAAAAATATTTTTTTTGCAGATTACCCTGTATTTTATTAGACCATGAAAGGTTTTTTTTTGCTAGTGGCAAATTTCGCAGATTTAATATATTTATAGACAACTCAAAGCAATCTGTAAAGGAAACTAACTGGAAATTCCCTCCTAAATTTTTTCTTTTGTCTACAAAAATGAAAGCAATTTATATATGTTACTAAATTAATATGTCAGGAACTAAACTGGGTCATAGTTCACTATTCATAATAAAAGGAAATATTCATAACGAGGGAAGTTTTGGGGAACGGAAATTTACCGATTTTATTGTTTGTTAATATTCTTCTTGCACACCTAATCCCCCATTTATTGTATTCTTCAATTAACTTCCTTGTGATATATATTCTAGGTGTTCATAATCGTATGCCAATACTATCTGTGAAACCCGAGTTGTATATGTGTGTGTGTTTGGACATTTCATTTTTAGTACCTACATTTTTAAACCTAACATTTAATCAAACTAAAAAAAACTAATCAAATCACCAACATTTGATGGCTCAACTTTCTGGACTATGAACGTGTAATAGTTTGGGGCCGCAGCAACAAACCAGGGAACAAACGCCCATTCAAGAATTTGAGTTCAACAAAAAAAAATTAATAAGATTCGCGTTTCCTACATCTGGTGAAGACATGCAAGAAGGGAAGGCAGTATCTGCATTTGTTGGTTGGACTACATCAAATTTCAAGAAAATTTAAAAATAACCAAATTTAGCTGGAGTAGCGACGCACTTGTTCGGCTTTAGAGTTGAAAGCTATATTCTACGTTCCAAAACCAAAAGCTAGATCAGATATAGTAGAAGAGCCAGCTGATAACATGCAGGAGTGTATGAGAAAAGGATTCAAGGTAGTTCCAAGTTCCAAGTTATATACATATATATATATATATATATATATATATATATATATATATATATATATATATATATATATATATATATATATATATATATATATATATATATATATATATATATATATATATATATATATATATATATATATATATATATATATATATATATATATATATATATATATATATATATATATATATATATATATATATATATATATATATATATATATATATATATATATATATATATATATATATATATATATATATATATATATATATATATATATATATATATATATATATATATATATATATATATATATATATATATATATATATATATATATATATATATATATATATATATATATATATATATATATATATATATATATATATATATATATATATATATATATATATATATATATATATATATATATATATATATATATATATATATATATATATATATATATATATATATATATATATATATATATATATATATATATATATATATATATATATATATATATATATATATATATATATATATATATATATATATATATATATATATATATATATATATATATATATATATATATATATATATATATATATATATATATATATATATATATATATATATATATATATATATATATATATATATATATATATATATATATATATATATATATATATATATATATATATATATATATATATATATATATATATATATATATATATATATATATATCTATATATCTATATATATATATATATATATATATATATATATATATATATATATATATATATATATATATATATATATATATATATACATATATATAACAAATCATCCAATTTCCCTCATATTTTAAACAAAAATCATAGGATACAACCCGCAATATTTTGGTACGAATCCAAGACTGCAAAACAAAATGGGGAACTAATAATTTATTTGAAAAATCAGCCTGAAAAATTACTTTAGATTAATTTAAATTTTGGGCAAGCATTAAGTGTGAAATAAACTGGTAAAATTGTGGTACGAATTTAAGACCGCGAAATAAAATGGCGGCCAAATAAAATGGCTAAAAAATTGACGTAAAAAAATCTTCTTATTCAGTTGACTTCAAACTTTGCAGCAAAACTGAATGTGACACAGAGATCAGAAGCATTATACATTTTTGAGGATCTTAAAATATTAAATTTAAAATATAAAATTACAGGGAGTTCTATTAAATGAAATGACCTGTCTACAAAACTGTTTGCAGCACTGGTTTCTACTCAAAAATTCTATTAAGGACAGTTTTTACGGTTTTAATACATATTGAGATAAGAAAGATGCAAGGGGTGTCAATTTTTAAAACCATCCTATGCCGTTGCAACTAATTCCAAGAAATTGCTTTTAAATGGATCAGAAGACATAGCATAAAGCGTGACTTTAACTATAGAGATTTTTTTTATTAAAATACACTTGCAAATCATAACAACTTTATTTTTAGTTTCTTAGATAAAATAGTTTCATACAACTTCACAGGTACACGTAATCTAATGTAAAGTTTAAAAAACTTGTGACAATTAATTATTGTAACTTCCACTTATTCTGAGCATTTCTACAAAAATCAGAAAAACACAATATTTGATGTTTTGACCTAGTTAACAAATAGTTAAGAAAATTCGCTGCTCAGTAGATATATACAACAGAATATATTGGACATGGACGAGTTTTTGAAAACAGTTTTAGTGATATTTCTTACCCTAAATTGCTAATAACATAAATCTACAAAGCTATAAGTACAAGTATATTTTTTTTACATAAATCGTTACAATACTGTTATGAGGTAAAACTTAAGGGTATTTTATAAAACTGTATAAAAGTGGCTTGACATTATATTAGAATAGAAACATTATTTTGAATTAACAAGTATCGAATTTCCAGTAAACTAGTTTACAAGCTTCGACACGGACTTTGTTTATAGTTTATATAGATACGAATAGATCCAATTCCATATTGATATTTTAAATTGACCACTGGAATCGATATTCGTTATTTCATCTGTACGAACTTAGCTCTATCTAAGAATAAATAGCTTGTTTTGCTACCCTTCCAAAGCAATTTGTCCAGACGTGGGTATTATATTTAAGGGAAATAATACACTAAATTTACAACATGTTTAAGAAAAATAATGCATACCTATACAGGAGAGCTATTAAAAGTATTAAAATACAGAAATTGATTAAGTACAAATTAAAAGGACAAATTATTATCTATATACATTGTGTTAATACTCTTTAATAACTTGCTTGTATAAATATATGTTACAAAAAACCTAGGAAATTGATTGAATGGCACTCTTTTCAGTTAGAAGCTAACAATTAATTACATAACTGTATATCCGCCTTTGTTATAAGTTAATGGCAAATGGTGCAAAAATTATTTGCAAGATCTGTAAACATATTAACTGTTCTAATATCAAAGACCGATTGTTATACGAATTTAATAACATTTAACAAATGGAAAATAAAAGACCCCCTAATCTGCCAGTCCGCGGTGCACAGCTTCCGACCTGCTGGTTATATTTGTTTATAGACTGTTTTTACACCGTTATCCGGCAACCCAGTTCGTTTTTTTCAATCAGAAATTTTGTATTATATTTTTAAACAAGTAAACCCACATACGCTACTGGCAAGTCCACGCTGATAATTGCATGATGAACTGTCTATTCCAAGTAGGTATAATTAATCTTTATTAATATTATTAGCGGTTTTCGGGTATTTAAAAGCTGAGTCAACATTATCAAGTTCATTATTACTATTAGAAGCAAGCAGTTGCGGGCACTTTTATTGTCTGCTATTTGGTTAAAAAATTTACAAAAAAGATTCACCGAGGCAAGTTTATAAAATATAACTTGGCCGTGGTTTTCATGTCATTCACCATTTGAATTTAGAATAGAGCAGACAAATATTTGCTGTATGTAAGTCTCTATAAGAATTATATTTAAGTGTGAATTATCAAAAATATATAAGAAAACATTCTTAATTAGAATATTAATTCTAATTAAGAATATTTTCACCATATACTGTGAAAATTAAGAGTAAAAGTTACGAAAAAGGAAGATCGAAACGGACAATATAAATAATATAATTTAAACTATCTTATAAATAATATAATTTAAACTATGTATAGGCTGTGTTCAGCGCTATTTTACCTAAACAAGACTATATGTTTTTATAATAGATATGTGATTCGTATCCGATTGTAAACACTACAGCGAAAAGCAGGCATGCCAAGTTTCCAAAGGAATAAGCCATAACCCTAAAGTGGGTTAATTTAAATAGGTAAAATATTATTAAGAAACTGTTAAAGCAGGTTTATATTTTAATCGCCTGGGTAGAGACCCATCTAATTATTACATAGGTTATCCTTGCCATTTTGTTATGGAAATTAAAAACAATGTATCTAACCATTTTGAACATAACAAAGAAAATATATTTACATTTTATTAGCCAAAAAAAAAATAAACAAAAGTATGTAATGTAGATACATCAATATTAGTACATTTTTACAAGCAATACAATAAACAACAAGCTGACTTTTATTGTCCTATTCACTTTTGCTTTTTACTTTCACAGTTTATGGTCGATACTCACTAAATATTCTAAATTGGGATGATATGATATCGCACTTCCAAGAAGTTTCTTATGGAGATTTATATGAGCGAATCTTTGTTTGGAAACAATTATATGAAGGTATATGAACCTAACAATGACTTCAGTATTTTCCGGTTTGTTTTCTATTACAGTTTAAATAGTTCCTATAATAATAAAAGGGAAGAAATTTTGCTATTTTAGAAAAAATGCTTTTTTTCAATCATGATAAACTATTTTTTTTGCTTTAACAAAAAATTTATTGTTTTAACAAGTTCGAGCAAATATATTTTGAAATGATGACAGGAAACATTTTCCAGTACATATAAATTATGTTTACGGGTTTCCGATAATTAGCATGGAGATGTAACAGAAAACAAATCAAAGACATTGGAAACAAAAAGAGAGCTACCTAAGTATTTCAATTATTTATGCTTGAAATATTAAGCTCGTCTGGAATAGAATACAAGCAAATGAAAATAAAACAATAGTTATTAAATACTGATCACATTGAAAGCTTCATATTATATTCATATTTTTTAAATTATTTTTAAATAGGACATTTTACCTATGATGTAGGTTTTCTATAAAATATTTGGTGCAGCAAGAACAATACTCCGGTCGGTGTGTCATACAGAATTTTTTAAAGTCCTGTTTTATATTTGAATTATATTTCTAGAGTTGATTAAAAAAAAAGAATATATATATATATATATATATATATATATATATATATATATATATATATTTTTTTTGTCGGTATTTTCTTGGGTATAGGTTAATATAAAACCAGTTCTATAATTTTACATCGACGTTTCGCTCACCATACTGAGCTTTCTCAAGATGAAAATTTATTTCCTTGAAAATGACATGTTAATCCTAAACGGAATCGAGATTAACAGTGATTTCTATAGCATTGGAATGCTGTTAGTTATTAATAAACTAACAGCATTCCAATGCTATAGAAATCACTGTTAATCTCGATTCCGTTTAGGATTAACATGTCATTTTCAAGGAAATAAATTTTCATCTTGAGAAAGCTCAATATGGTGAGCGAAACGTCGATGTAAAATTATAGAACTGGTTTTATATTAACCTATACCCAAGAAAATACCGACAAAAATATTTCATAAGGTTAAAGAAAAAAACGAATTATATATATATATATTTATATATATATATATATATATATATATATATATATATATATATATATATATATATATATATATATATATATATATATATATATATATATATATATATATATATATATATATATATATATATATATATATATATATATATATATATTATTGTTATTAATTTTCTTGGGCATAGGTTAACTCATTGAGAAGCAAAACTACAATTTAATCGACGTTTCGCTCATTATATTGAGCTTTTTCAAGATATTTTATTTTCTACAAACAAAACATGTATAGTTAGTATTTAAATTGGTTAAAACATTACTGAAAAAACATCACTCAAAAAAACATTACATTTAAAACAAACTATGATCATGAACACCAAAATACATTTAAAACAACATTAATATTATACAGAGTACGTACCTTGGAAACATGTCATGTGTAACGAATGTTTTGCGATTGCAATAATTTCGACACGTCTGGAATTCTGGTAGATAAAAACGAGACAACTTTTTTCTATTTTTTTAATATTTACTTTGATTTTTATTGCTGTACAGAGTTTGAGTTTATGATCTTACTGAAATGTACTGGGTTTTATGTATGGAGTAGTTTATTTATTTAAATTAATTTACTTAGATATCAGATTATAATAAATTTGGCTTAAGTTATTGATGTCTTTTTTATCGTTGACGGCATCTTTCTCTTTTTTAATTTGTATCATTTCTTTTATTGTGAGTCTTCGATAATTAGTTTCTTGCTCTAAAATTTTGGTTTGTTTAAAATCGAATTCATGTTTTTCTGTATGTTCGTGTTTGTGGAGTGCAGTTGATGCATTTTTTGTGTATTTGTGGCCGTTTAATCGACTATCTAAGTATTGTGTTGTCATTCCTATGTACTTTTTTGGGCAATTTAAACATGGAATTGAGTAAACTAGGTTTGATTTCTTTTTTTTAATTACTTTGCTTTTCAAGGGAGTGAAAAGACCGTTTAGTAAATTCTGTGCTTCATGACAGACAGTTATATCGTGTTTAGACAATATATAATTTATTTTTTCTGTTAGACCGTCTGTGTAGGGCATTGCAACGTATTTAGTATTACCATTTCTTTCTTTTGTTGCTTTCTTTAAGTTATTATAAAAAACATGAGTTCGTTGTTTAAAAACTCGTAGAATGTTTTTTTCCGGATAATGGTTATTTATTAAAGTCTCCTTAACCTTCTTTAAAATCTCAGGACGATATTCTGGGGAAGTAAGTGAGATGGCACGATCGGTTAGACCTATAATAACGCTATTTTTTTGATTCTTTGGATGGTTGGAGTTAAAGTTTAAGTACCGCCCTGACCATGTTTTTTTTGTATACCACTTGGTTTTTAAAAAAACATGGTCAGGGCGGTACTTAAACTTTAACTCCAACCATCCAAAGAATCAAAAAAATAGCGTTATTATAGGTCTAACCGATCGTGCCATCTCACTTACTTCCCCAGAATATCGTCCTGAGATTTTAAAGAAGGTTAAGGAGACTTTAATAAATACCCATTATCCGGAAAAAAACACTACGAGTTTTTAAACAACGAACTCATGTTTTTTATAATAACTTAAAGAAAGCAACAAAAGAAAGAAATGGTAATACTAAATACGTTGCAATGCCCTACACAGACGGTCTATCAGAAAAAATAAATTATATATTGTCTAAACACGATATAACTGTCTGTCATAAAGCACAGAATTTATTAAACGGTCTTTTCACTCCCTTGAAAAGCAAAGTAATTAAAAAAAAGAAATCAAACCTAGTTTACTCAATTCCATGTTTAAATTGCCCAAAAAAGTACATAGGAATGACAATACAATACTTAGACAGTCGATTAAACGGCCACAAATACACAAAAAATGCATCAACTGCACTCCACAAACACGAACATACAGAAAAACAAGAATTCGATTTTAAACAAACCAAAATTTTAGAGCAAGAAACTAATTATCGAAAACTCACAATAAAAGAAATGATACAAATTAAAAAAGAGAAAGATGCCGTCAACGATAAAAAAGACATCAATAACTTAAGCCAAATTTATTATAATCTGATATCTAAGTAAATTAATTTAAATAAATAAACTACTCCATACATAAAACCCAGTACATTTCAGTAAGATCATAAACCCAAACTATGTACAGCAATAAAAATCAAAGTAAATATTAAAAAACTAGAAAAAAGTTGTCTCGTTTTTATCTACCAGAATTCCAGACGTGTCGAAATTATTACAATCGCAAAACATTCGTTACACATGACATGTTTCCAAGGTACGTACCCTGTATAATATTAATGTTGTTTTAAATGTATTTTTGTGTTCATGATCATAGTTTGTTTTAAATGTAATGTTTTTTTGAGTGATGTTTTTTCAATAATGTTTTAACCAATTTAAATACTAACTATACACGTTTTTATTGTAGAAAATAAAATATCTTGAAAAAGCTCAATATAATGAGCGAAACGTCGATTAAATTGTAGTTTTGCTTCTCAATGAGTTAATCTATGCCCAAGAAAATAATTAACAAAATATTTATATATGGTTAAAGAAAAAAAAAACGAAAAAAAAAAAAAAAAATATATATATATATATATATATATTTATATATATATATATAGATTCGGACTAAACGGCTTAAGGCTGAAGCCCACATGTCCGAAAGATAACTGATGAAAACAGAATGCAATAGATTCTCAGATTAGAAGATTTTGAAAAACTTGTCGATTCAAGTCGGTTAACTAGAATTGGGTTGAGTTCTTGCCAATGTCGTAATATGTATTAAACAATCCTGATGACGCATATAATCTCTATTCTTAATTGTTTTGTTATTGTTCCTGTTGACAGGACATCCTTATTTAATTCCAAGGGGTTAGTTTATGCTATCTTAAAAACATTTTCTTATTTGTTACATTTGCTATTTTGAATATTTTGATTTTACTATTTAAAATCTAGAATATCAAATGACAACATAACACAAACATATTAATCGAATGTTGCGTGTTCGGGAAAGACGCTGTCCAAACAATCTCAAAACACCTAACGTATTTCTTAGGGCTATAGTACAACTCTGTACATAAAAAACAATATCCAAAACATTTTGTCTAGTCCCAATGTCAAAACGAATATTTCAGTAAAATAATATTCAATCAATCCAGTCTAATAAATCTAACATAAAGTCAACGTGATATCCCTGTCTTTTTTATAAGTCTCCTAGATCTAGCCAAGCGCCGCTAAACTGGCAAACTCACCTCAAAGAATTAATCTTTTTTATTAACAGCAAACGCATCAAGTGGAAAATCTATGTATTTAAAACACTAAGCCAGATTTTTCAGCAAGTTAGTGAGAGAATTGTACTGCACCGATTTACATGATTTTTGTTTAAATGATCGTCTGGTTACCGAGACCTTTCAACACTATTTTTTGTATTGATTCATTGCCTATTTGTTATAATAAAATTTCTGGAGAATGTGGCGAATGCGCTTCCATATTCTTATAATCTAACTGGTACAGTGACTTTATACAGAGACAGTCTCGACAATAGGGTAACCAATTTTTGATTGGTTCTCCGCGTCACGTGGTCCTGGCGGCCATATTGCTGCAAAAATCGATTTGTTTACTTTTTGCCTAAATGGGTTTCTTATGAGGTTTTTTGTTTTAGTGTATTATTTTATTAGTTTTTGTGATTATTAAAACGAATATCGATAGAAACAATAAGTTCTAAGCCATTGGCCATATGAATAAATGTGTTTAAGCCTGGTTCACCTGCTTTTCGCTTGTAATCAGTGTTTGTGATAAATTTGTAAATGAAAGATTGCAAATTTTAGTATTGTCTAGAACAGTATTTGAAAAAAGTGTTTTCGGAACCCATATTTAAGGTATGTTCAATTTAAACATAGATTTAGTTATGCCAAGATAAGAGATTTTCCTTAAGCTGAAGAAATAGGGAACAAAAATCATAACCTAATTTAATAGTTTACACTAAGAAAAGTAAAATTCTGCACATTATGACATTATTATGTTTTGGTTTTAGTTTACTGTAAAAGCCAATTTTTTGTATGTCTAGTATGTTTTACTTCAGTCAGCACCCCAATTTGAGGTAGAAGCATTCAAAGATAACTTAAAACATACAGATACTTGGTCTTTTTTAATAAAAAAAAAGTGTTTGATTTAATAAAAATGACATACTTTTATTTCTTTTTTTTTATGTAGGCAGAATTTTTTTATATCCAAGGACATCGTGTGTTTTCTACCCAAAACCTAAGTTAAAATTAAAGTTGTTTTAGAAGTATATTATAATTCCTCATATGTATTTTCCCAAAAGCAGCATAGTTATACCTACTGTTTGTTTTTTAGAGTTAACTAACACATTAAAAATGCCTGGTTGTGCAGCAGTAACCTGCAGTAATTTTGCAAAAAAAGGATTTTTAATGAAACGCTTTCCAAGAGACCAAGCGAGGAGGAAAGAATGGACCATTAGAATGAGAAGAGACAAATGGACACCAACGGATTATTCATATCTATGTGAGGTATGTTTTTTCACATAGTTATGTAAATGGGAATTTTTTATTTTGATTCTTCCTTGACCAATTTAATTTGTTTTAAGGTTCACTTCGCTCCTGATATGTGAGAGAAGCCACGTGTAGATGGTAAAAGAATTTTGAAGGCCAATGCTGTACCTACAATTTTTTCATTTACAACACCAAAAGGCAAAAGAAAAGCTCCATTTCAAAGGAATGTTGTTTCCCCCAAGAAGTGCAAACTTGAAGAGAAGCTTTTGTATAGTAAGTACTCATGCCTTATTTATATTTTTTGATTTATTTTCTACATTATAAATTATTCCACATTCTAATAACTCTTAACATATTTTAGACAAAAAAGTTAATCTTAAATCACTAGTTGGTTGGTTTTTAATATGCAATAAGTTTACTCCAACAATAATAATAAAAATAACAATAATAAATAAAGAAATTGAATGAGTAAGAGTATAGGGGAATTGTTTCAAAAATAATAATAATAATCATCAAATACATTGGGAATTAAATGAGATGGGCAATTTTTTGGAAATACACTATGTAGTTTTGTAACATTAAAAATATTTTCTCCTTTTAGGTGAAGTGGCAGATTTGGACGAGGACCTCCCAAAGTCAGTTGTAGATTTTGGAGATCTCCCAGCAAGTCAGCAGTCATTGGCTTCAAACACTACTGTAAGTGAAGTGGAGGCTGGAATTTCACCACCTTTGCCTCTAGAAATACCTAATAAACAGATGCTAGAGTTGCAGATGAAACTAAAACGATACGAAAAGCTGTATGTGAAGGAGAAACGTAAGTCAGTGCATTACAAGAAGGTACTAAGGAATACAAGAAAAAAGCTGAAGAAAGTAGAAACAGAATCGAATGTCCCTCATTGTGAATTGCTAGATGAGCTCTTTAACAAAGACCAAATATGTGCTTTAAAAAAGAAGAGACTAATGAAAAGTACTAAATTTATGAAGTGGAGAAAAGATACTGTTACAAAGTGTTTGAGATTAAAATTTAGTTGTGGTAGTAATGGTTACACTGAGTTATTAAGACAAGGATATCCTTTACCTTCGATAAGAACACTGCAGAGAAGACTTCAAACTTTAAAGTTTGATTCAGGTGTTCTGCATGAAGTTTTTTTATTTTTAAAATTAAAAGTAGATTCTTTTTCACCATATGAGAAAGATTGTGCCTTAGTTTTAGATGAAATGGGCATTACTCCAGGGAAAACCTATGATGCATCCTTAAATAAATACTTCGGAGAAGTTACACTTCCTGAGCATTCAGGTCTAGCTACACATGTTTTAGTATTTATGCTGGCTGGTATTAATAGCCGGTGGAAACAAGTTGTAGCATATTACTTTACCAGTGACTCTGTAAATGGAGCTGTATTTAAGAGTATAATAATTAATTTATTTGAAAAAGCTGACGAACTTGAACTAAATATTTTAAGTATTACTTCAGACATGGGTCCTTGTAACCAAGCTTTATGGCGAGAATGGGACATTAGAGCAGGTAAATATTCCACAATTAAATGTCATATTGAACATCCATTAAATCCATATAAGAATGTATATGTTTTCGCAGATGTGCCTCATTTATTCAAAAATATTAAATCAATGCTGATAACCAATAAAATTATAGAGATACCTAATAATATTGTAGAAAAGTATGGATTACCTACCAACAAAATTATGTCCAGCCACATCTTAGAGGTAATAGAACATCAAAAAGATCATTTTTTTAAACTCGCTCCAAAATTGTCAGAAGAAGATTTGGTACCATCACATTTCTCAAAAATGAAAGTGTCGACTTCAACAAATGTTGTAAGCCACTGTGTAAGCAGCGCTCTTAAGTTTCTCGCTGAAGAGCTTAACAGGCCAGAATATTTGACCACAGCATGGTTTTTGGATCAAGTGGAAAAATGGTTTTATTTGATGACTTCGAGACATCCATCTTGTGCACTGAGCAAGTTAAACAAACAAGTCTATGATACAAGTATTCAATTTTTGCAAGAATTCATTAACATATTTACAAATATCGAAGTAGGTGATAAAAAAAGTTGGAAACCATGTCAAACCGGTGTTCTTATTTCTACCCAATCCATGTTGCAACTCCAGTCTGATTTATTAGAAAAAAAAGGATATCAGTTCATTTTAACAAGCCGATTTTCTCAAGATTGCCTTGAAAATTTATTTTGTGTAATGCGAAGCAAGCAGTTAATACCTAATGCAGTACAAGTTAAAAATAACCTAAAACTAATCTGTGTATCACAGTACTTAAAGGACACTAGTTCCAGCAGCTATAATGAAGATGATCGCGAATTTATATCAGGATTTTTAGATTGTTTGGAGGGTCAAACAACAGTATATGATGAAGTCATTCTTCCCGATGAAATTGAAACTCCAGTATTTAATTTAAATTTTAGTGAGTTAAATTCTCTGTATAATATATCTGGTTATATTTTGAAAAGTATTGTTAAAACTTCAAAAACATGTGCAAATTGTGTAAGTGCCGCAGGATCAAAAAACCCTATTTACAAAAAATTTACCAAATTTAGTTTAATTAAGAGATTTAAGGAACAATCTTTATTTTTTACAACAGAACTAGTTTTTTATTTTTTTCTAGAGATGGAATGTCTTTTTAGAAAATATTTTGATGTTATTTCGCAACAAAATATTAATTTAAAAAATTTTTATTGCACAAAATTAATGGATTTAGATTTAGATTTACCAAATTGTCACAATCTTAAAAGTAAGATTATAAAAAGATTTATTGTATTTAGACTAAAGATTAATTCAATGAAATATAAAAAATCCTCAAAAAAACATAGCAGTAAGTCGGTGGCTGGTAACTTATTGTAATGTGCATAAATTATTTTTTTACAATGTTAGATTTAACTGATATATTTTTTGAATGTTAACGATAAATATTAATACAATCATTTTTATTATAAAAATTTGTCAACTTTCGATTTAGATTTACCAGGTCGTCACATACTTAAACATAGTCATCAGACCCATAACATCAAGACAAGGTTTAAAAATCATTTTCATAGTCCTCTGATTAAAATGACAGGTGCTTCTATGTGATGAGTGAAAATCATTACAGTGGATTGCCAGACAATGTGAAATACATAAGTTCTAAAAGGTTTAAATAAGTCATAGGTTCTTTTTAATAAATCTATAAATTTTTAAAGTTGTATTAAGGCATTCTTCCGTTCCCTGTTATTTTGCTAGTAATCTGTAGTTTGGATTATCAATGTATAGTGCTTTGATCTGTTAAAACTATATAATGTATAAAATTAGCTCTGAGCACATAAGACTAGTATTAATACCTGTTAATGTTAATTAGTATTAGTGGATCATCTGTATAAAATTTTGTATATTTTTTATTTAATAAATATCTTTAAAAAGGTATAGTATTAAAATAAATATTTAGAATAATCACTATGGCTTTTATTGATCTTTAATATTTTCTAATTTTATTATATTTACCTACATAATCAGTATTAAGGTCATTATTGAGTGCTGCTACTTGTGAGTAACTGATGCTTTTGTTACCTGCTTTGTTACTTGCCGCTTACAGTCTAGTACTACATTCAGAAGTGTATCCAACTTGTGACCTAGGTGACAAGGTGGATACGGTAGTACGGTACTTCTTATTAACTAAAACATCTATGTAGCTATCGACTTTTATTTATTACTCAAACTCAACATATTTATTTAGTTACTTTAATAGAAACAGACTATATACCTAAAACTATCTTAAGAGTCTAACAAATTTCTGACATAAGTAGGTATGATACAGCTTCTTGAAGCATCGTGAACTTGGTAAAGTCATTAGTATTGCTAATTATAAACCTATACATCCTGCAGACTCTCTCTTAGCGGTATCATCAGCTTGAAAATTAAATGTCAATTCAGGGTCAACGATTACACCTAGGTATTTATCTTAATACTCTGTTTTTCCAAAAATATAATTGGATTTGATTTTCCAGCTTACAAGAGACAACACATTTTACACAACACAATTTAAATGGCTCCTTTAAAACTTTTTTAAATCTAATTACGACACAACACCACCAAATTTAAACACTCAGTGTGGAAACTGGAAAGTGACTGATAACTAATATTTTGAAAGTGGTTTTATTTATTAAACTGAATTTATGCCACCAAAAACTTTTGCTTCCTTGCTCTGCCAAGTTGAAACTGAACTTAACTCAAGCTCTTTTTAAATTTAAGAACATGTGGCAATTTAACAATAACATAATTTGACGGTAGGGTAGCAAACTAGCAAAACCATAAACAAGCATTTTGCAATTCACATAGTATTTTCAATATTTGCAATAAAAATTGATACAATAATAACAATAACATGACACATAACCTCACATTTACAGGTGGCCCTGACAGAATTTGTCAGTGTAAAGGCGGGAAATTTAAATTTCGATTTTTTTTTGTGGGCCATATATCTCTTTCTAAACTAAAATTGATTAAAAATTTAATAATTAACCATTTAGCTGATCCAATTTTATCATATTAATGTGTTAAACTTGATTAATTCAGTCATATTTTGCGAAAAACTATCGATAATATGTGTGCGCCCATTTAAACCTTCAGAAATTTAGCAGCAATATGGCGGATGGGCTCTATTGTCGCCACTGTCTCTGTATAAAGTCACTGTACTAACTGGAAACTCATCGCGCCATCTAACGGAAAAGGCAGAACAAGGTCTGCTGGGCCAGCTAGTCCACTATAACTATACGCTCTTATTTATATAGCCTTGTTGTAAAAATTGCTAAGTTAACGATTTTTATTATAGTACGGGTTTAGATTCGTTTGAAATGTTTAGTGTTTTACAACAATCGATTCCGGTCGGGCAAATAACTTCAAGCCTCCAATTACATTAAAGTAACTTTTAGTTTGATGCCAAATAATTTTTTATACGTTGCTGCTAATCTAACAGCAAACTGCGCACTATCTGTTCTGTAACAGCTTCTACAAAATTTTAAAAAGCTAATTTTTGTTCCTCTAGTACACTCACTTGACCAAGTTATGTTTAATATCATTTTTCTCGATGTAGTATAATCTGTAAAAGCAAGTATGACTTAAACACTGTTTATCATTTCTTTGGGTTACAGTGACACACAGAAAACATATGTCGCATGAAAATAAAAATTAATATACTTATATCAGGTGGTTCAAAATGATATCGACAAAATTTAACAGGAACAATATGTGCGAATAATATTTTATATCTTTAAATTAGCTATAGTTATGGGTTACATATTAGGACTATAAGTATTTTTGCGTAACAGCTTAACCATATATATTCTTTTCCTAGTTATATAGAGAAGGGTGAAACGAAATTTTTTTTTCGATTAGATTTATTGAAATAATTTTATAAGAACATGCTATATCGAAGAAAATTTAAATTCTTGATTCTGCTGCTGCACATAAATCACGTGATATCTGAATATCATCGACCTCATTAGAATAGAGAACGAGCCGGATGTTCAGCCAAATACAAAATATAGCGATTGTCAAAAAACGAGACTTCGTTTAATAACAAAACCGTTGATTAAAAAAAGATATAACAGAATATCGGTAAGTCGATAGTTTCCCAAAACAACATAAATTTACTAGAGACATTTTTTCCTTCGTCGGAAAAAAAGACGTAAGTCGGCGCCTTTTAGAGTTATTCCGCTATCGTATTCAATTTGTAGCGGTATTTATTCACACGCTGAAGTTATCTGTAATCGTAAATATATGTATTATGCCTTAATACAATAAAAAAATATTAACTTTTATGGCGGTTATTCGATTATATGTTTCAAGACTGATGAAATACTAAGTGAATCTTGATATTTTGTTTACTATGTTAAAATCTAAACGTAGCTACTTATAAATATTTTCATTTTGCATAATGTCATAGCTAGAACACTTAATAAAAACAGCAATGTTGTTTGAGATATTTCATTTATTAAGGCAGAGTTAGAGGGGAATAAATTTAACCGTTTATGTTTATGTACGTTTTAAACAGTTATCGCCATAAAGTTTTAAAGCCTTAAGTAATTATTTAAAAAATTGACAAGGACAAGCAATTATTATGTTTTAACTATTAGTAACTTGCAATGCCAATTAAATGAGATGTTATAGCTGCTGACTCTTTTTCAAAATTCTAGTATTAGTTTAAAATATGAACAGTTTTGTTTTTACATTAATGAGAATGATCATCGATCTTTTAGTCTTGGAGCGTCAAAAAAACATTACTCTTTTTAATATGCTGTGGTGTTAGTTAAAACTAAAGTATTCCGTAAAATAATAGCCGATAATTCAATTTTGTCAGTAGAGGAATAAAATAATGTAACTGCTCTTTTTCTCTTTGAAGACGATGCTACTTTCTCTCTGTCTGATATAGAAACATAGGGATTTGCGTGATGTTGAAGATTTATCGAATAGTTTGTAAAATTTTTTATTAAACTGAAGTTTCTATATAATACGTTAGTTGAGGGGTGCATAGGAAATCAGATCTACATGGATATACAATTTTTTAAAGGTCGTCTGAAATAAACAATATGTTCTTCAAAACGTAAGTACATAGTTACTTTTTTTAATAAACGCTCTGAAATCAATTTTCATTTTTTTGTTCTCTAACTTTTAGACCAACTAGTTATTTTAAATTAACTAGGTATTAGTGAGTTTAACGTAACTAGTTAATTTTAAAATAACTTTTACTATTTACATTTGAAAAGTATTTAAGAACTAAGTTACTTTTCTATAAAAGTAACTATTAATTTCGAGTGACTAGTTACTTTTATGAAGTAACTTTTCCAGCTCTGACCTAGGGAGGCGTGGTATATATATTTGATTTTAAATGACTTTTTCGTTCATTGAACTCATTTTTAATAATTCAGAAGGATTTTGAATTTTACGCTTTCCTCATCTGCCATATCGTTAGAATGCCTGATATTTAAAATAGAATCTCAGATGATGAAACTACATAGTCGCCTTTATTTTAGACTGATTTTGTTTAATTTTAAAAAAACGTAACTCACTGCTTTGGTATTTAAGCTTCAAAACCTGAGATTAAGAAATTAATAATGAATGACTATTTTTACTGTTTACAGTGTTTTTGCGTTCTTATTAAGTATTTATATAATGATATATTACTAAAACTATAAAGGTTTGAGTTTCAAGCAAATTTATCTAATTTTCCACTATAGATAAAATGTGCATTTTTAATTAAGTAACTTGCTAACAAACGATCGGTTTAAATTTATAGATAATTATAATTATTCGAAAATAATCTAAAATATCAACCAAATATTTCACCAAGGATTTACCTTTAATTGAAATTTTCATATCAAAGCTTTAAGTCATTTCAGAAAATAGAGTCATAATTATCTAATATTAATGTTATTTATATGTACAAATATCTATAGCTTAACGATTTACATAGTAGTACTCGCGAACATACAAGCATACATTTCAAATATATTATTCTAAATTTTGTAGGCCCATTCAATAATTTTTTTATCACACCTGCATGTTACAAAAGATATCTACTTTTGATTTTTAACCGTGTCAAAAGTATCATTACCATATACTGAACAGACCTATTATCACATTTTGCTCTAAATATCTTTTTTGTTGGTATAAGACTATAAGACAATTATTTATGTTTCTATACACATCGACTAGTACCTTATAATTTATAAAACAGACTCAATTTGCTTAATTTCTTTTTCGTTTGGACTGGATGAAGTTTCTATGATTTTGGGAAGTGGTTTCTTTCCTCCCATTGTTATTGGCTCATCTTCCTCTTCATCTTCGTCTAAAAATATATTGTCGTTATTAGTTGTATGTCCTGGAGGATAGCACAATGAGCCTCTGCAAGTCTGAGTGCTCTTCGGGCTGCCCCTTTAATGTTTAAGTAGGTGATAAAAAAGCCCGTATCTTAAGAAACATTTCTATGTATTTTTGTATATCATTAGATATTTGCAAGGATATTTTATAAGACAAAGAAATAGAAAATTCATATTTTTCATTTCACGAAATTTAAATCCACTGTTCGTGTACAATAAGTGATATAGTTTAAAACCTCATTTCTGAGCCAAAAACAGCCTGATGTAGATCTCTTTTCTGTTGGATGCTTTTTTTATCTATCAGCAGAAAACTAATTACGAGATAGCATGGTTGCTTTAAGTGAAGAGAGGGAAATTTTATTGCTAGAGAATTTAGACTTGCAAATTAGGAGAAGAGGGAAAGGCCTTTGCTGGTAACACATTGAATAATCGGGACACTATGGGAATAAATGGCCGAATAAAGTGGGAGGTTCTTGATTTTTGCAGTTGGTCGGTGAAACGATGCGTCTGAGCTGATGCCCTAGTAGGAATGACTAAGGAAGGCGTAATGGATGAAAATCCATCAGAACAGAATCGGTGGTAGTATCTCTAAAACAGAGACAAATCGTCTACAATTCGACCTCGCTCTAGTGATGCAAGCTTGCTTGTGATGTTTGCATCATCAGTCAGGCGAATAGCTCTTCTTTGGGCCGAGGCAAAGATGTTAAGATTTCAAGGAGAGGTTGTTTTCCATATATGCGAACAATACTCAAGGTTGGGTCCGATTTGCGAAGTGTAAAGGGTATATATGTTGGCAGAAGTAAGTAGAAGAAAAGTATCTTCGAGCTCGAAAAAGGAAAATCAATTTTTCGCGGCTGCTCTGGCAATGAAGGTGATGTGATCATGCCAGCGAAGATCGTTTTAAAAATTGACACTAAAAGAATCTTTGGCTTCAAGCATTTGATTGTTCACCTGAATGATCTGGTTATTGGGAGATAGTACAAGGGTATGATAGTAAACATGATTGTGTTTTAGGTGGAAAGGAGCATTTGGAGGAGCGTTATAATTGTTTTTGGCAACTGGTCAGAGGAATCCAAGGAAGTGAAAATAGAAAACTGATAAGGCTCTGACTGAGTCAGTGGGAAAGACGTCCCGAAGTCTATCTAACTTTGAGAGATCAACTACTTAACTATTTTATTTCTTGACGCGCCGTTTTATCATTTAGATTGGTCTCCCTAGTTTTTTTAAATTTCCAGTTTCCATCAACTCTTCTAAGGTGATTGTAAATTCTAAGTCTGACTTAATTCTGCACCCTGATAAAAAAAGCTTTTTATATTGAATGTGGTTTAATTTCATCTTTAATTAATCATTGGCTTACTTAAACCGTGTTTAAATCTCAGAAAACAGAATTTTGATTAATAATCAAAGATTGCCTAAAAATTATTTGACAATTTTTTTCTAAACAATAAGATTAAACTTCCAATTATTTCTGGATTTTTGAGTTTTTATAATTTCAACTAGAATCAAACCTAATTTAATCGAATGGTGCATTTTACAACTGCGCCTCTGTATGTTTTAACTCTGTCTTTACAGCAACAACAACTAAAACGTTTTTTTTAATAATATTTATAATGTTTAGGACAGAAACAAAATACCTTTTTCTTAAAAAAGAGCCGACGTTTTTTTACTATATATTTAATCTTCTGCAGGGCTAAAAAGAAACAAAAAAACATTTCCTGTTTCTTTTTCTTATAAAAATAGACTGATGTACACTTTTCTTTTTAAATATATGAACTGTATGAACAAATTAATTAAATAACCAATTTCTAGTAAAAACAAAATTGTTAATTAAAAAAATTACAGATATACACGATTTACCAGTACTTACTATATATATATATATATATATATATATATATATATATATATATATATATATATATATATATATATATATATATATATATATATATATATATATATATATATATATATATATATATATATATATATATATATATATATATATATATATATATATATATATATATATATATATATATATATATATATATATATATATATATATATATATATATATATATATATATATATATATATATATATATATATATATATATATATATATATATATATATATATATATACATACACATATATATATATATATATATATATATATATATATATATATATATATACATATATATATATATATATATATATATATATATATATATATATATATATATATTTCTGTAATTTTTTTATTTAACAATTGTGTTTTAACTAGTAATTAGTTATTTCATTAATTTGTTCATATATAAAAAAAGTGTAGGTACATCAGTTTATTTTTATAAGAAAAAGAAACAATAAATGGTATTTTGGATAGCCCTGAAGAAAACTAAATATATAGTCGAAACTCGAAACTTTATAAAAAGGTATTTTATTTCCGTTCTAAACCCGCTACCCATCTATTCGTAAATTTATTAACGTTAAATTTCACATTATAATATTTATTATTAATCGCGAAGTACTTAAGGGGGAATTGCACGCAGTATTATGGATCATTTGCAAGCCTTCCGCCGCTGCAATATTATGTTAAAACTATGAGAGATATGTATTAGCTTCAATGTGATTTCAATAGGGAAATATGTATAGTTGGGCGCTAAATGCGATTTTTTATGAAAAAATCTAATCTAGAATTATAAAATAGAAATAGATTTGTCCATTTTCGACCATTTTTCGACCACTTTTTGACGTAAATGGCGTCGCATATAATTTTTTTTTTCCACAAAGTGGCTCTTTACCGCCTTGAATTGATCCTTTGTCTACGTAACTGCAAAATTTGAAATGGTAAATAGTACTCATGTCTTTGTATTTCTGCAGCGCGTGAACCCTTTTGAACCCATTTTTAAACGAAATGTAATTTAAATTGCCTATACATAACACATTTTTTTGAGATCGGACGTGCAGCAAGTTTTTTCTAATTTGTAGGTACCTTTTCATCTTACTTTGAACTTGACTAGACCTTGTCGCTAGTTTTTCACTTTTTGCGTGCAGTTCTCCCTTAAAGAGTGTTCAAAATTAATAAAACAATATATTTTTTAGCATACACATTTAGGGATATCAAGCATGCACTCGCAGTATACAAGACGCCATATTGTTTGCCATTCTTGTTTGATATACGAATTTTCTATAAGAATGAATCCTTATGCTATGCGCGATGCATTATGCAAATTCGTCTGTGAGGTCCCTGAAGATATAAACAAAAAAAACATTTTTGGACTAAATAATAGGCAACCATGCCGGAAATTGTAAACCAGTCGTACATTTGCATTTGCTAGACGAGTAAGTATATCGTTTGATTTAACCTTT